>CM038214.1:175519143-175643513 GCA_021442155.1 Cymbidium sinense | reverse complement strand
AGAACTGATGAGGAATTTAATAATGATATGGGTTTGAGGTTGTTCCACTAAGCTTTGTTGGCCTTCCATAAAATAAAATTTTATTATCTCTAGGAGTTAAATCATTTTGTGAAAGACTATTTTTATGAATTTTTGAATTGCATTTTATTTTATTCTATTTTATTAGTTGTTAGAGGATAACGTCTTGTTTGATTTGATAATTTCTTATTTATTATGGAATCATTTGATTTAAAAAAAACAAAAAAAACCTCTAAACCCTAAACCTTAAACCCAAAACCCTAAACCCTAAAAGCTAACCATAAACCCTAAACCCTAAACCCCAAACCCTAAACCTAAACCTAAAGTAACTAAATAAATTAAAAAATAACCCTAAACCCTAAAAATTAATAAATCTAAACCTAAACCTAAACCTTAAGAATGGGTAAAACCTTGATGACAGGAACATCACCGTCAACCAAGCTCAGTCTAGATCTGGTGGTGGAGGCAAAGGCGGAGGCGGCTATTATGGAGGTGGTGGTCGGATCTGGAGGTGTTGGTGGATATGGAGGTGGTGGTCAGAGCAGGGGTGGTTATGGAGGTGAGAGGAGCAATGGAGGTTACATCTATGGTGGTGGCGAAAGGAGGTATCAGGGATATGATAGTGGATCCTGCTACTCGAGTGGCCTTTGATGGGAACTATTGATACTGAAGAACAACTGATCCGATCTGCTGCTTATGGAACTACGTCTTTATAATATAGACTATCTAGTTATCTAAAGTTTTTAATTTGCTCTATGAATGCTCATTTTTTTTATCATCTCTTATGTCTTAGGAAACATTGTGTGTTACTTGGTTGATCAAATCAAAAGAAGAAATGTTGAATCTGAATTTGTTCTCTATTAAAAATAATTCAAAAACCTTAAACCCTAAACTAAAATCTAAACCTTAAACCTAAATCCCAAATCCTAAACCCTAAACCTAAAAACAAAATTAAAAAATTAAAAAAAACTGACCTCAAACACAAAAAACCTATAACCAAACCCAAACCTAAATCCTACCTTAAACCCTACTATAATCACACCCAAACTACCTTAAACAGCTAACCCTAAACCCTATGCCCTAAACCCTAAACCTTAAAGACCCTAAACCTACTAAATACTAAACCTAAACCCCCAAACCTCTAAACCATAAAACCTAAACCACAAACCCTAAACCCTAAACCTAACCTATAAAACCTAAAATTTAAAAAACAAAATAAAACCTAAAATAAAGAAATAAATAAAAACATAAATAAAATAAAAAATAAAATAACATAAAATAAAAACCTAAAATAAAACATAAACTTAAACATAAAAATAAAATAATATTAAAATTAAAATTAAACTAAAATAAAATATATAAAAACATAAACTAAACTAAAAAATAAAATAAATAATTAAAAACCTAACTAAAATAAAAACTAAACATAAAATAAAATAAAATAAAGCTATAATGAAATTAAATAAAAAGTAAATAAAAACCAATACCTAAAAATAAATAAAAATAAAACCTAAGCCATAAATCAAAGAAAAAATATACCTAAAATAATAATAAAATAAACCTTAACCTAAACTAAAATAAAATAAACTATGATAAATAATACCCAAACCTCAATGAAATAGAATAAAATAAACTAAAAAATAAACTTAAACCTAAAACTAAAAATTAAAGCCTAAAATATACCTAAAAACCTAAACCTAAACCTAAAAAATAAAATAAAAAAAACTAAATTTAAACCTAAAAAAAAATAAAACCTAAACATAAAAACTAAATTAAAAATAAACCCTAAACCTTAAATACCCTAAACCCTAAAGCCTAAATACTTAACCCTAAACCTTAAACCCTCAAACCCTAAACCCTAAAGCCCTAAACCCTAAACCCTAAACCCTAAACCTTAAACCCTAAAAACCTAAAATCCAAAACCTAAACTAAATAAAACCAAAAATAAAATAAAATAAAAATGAAACAAAAACCTAAACTAAAACTTAAACCTATAACTAAAAATAAAATTAAATAATAAATAAAAATAAACTAAAATAAAGTAAATAAAAACCTAAACTAAAGTAAAAAAATAAAATTAACCTAAGAATAGAAAATAAATAAAATAAAACTAAGCAAATAAAAATAAAATAAACCAAAATAAAATAAAATAAATAATAAATAAAAACCTAAAATAAATAAGTAAATAAAACCTAAACCCTAAACTAAAAAAAACCAAATCTAAAATAAAATTAAAATAAGCAAAATAAAATAAACCTAAACCTAAACTAAAATAAATAAAATAAAACTAAACCTAAAATAAACTATAGCTAAACCTAAACCAAAATTAAATGTAATAAAAAATTAAAATAAACCTAAGCCTAAACTAAATAATAAACTTAAAAATAAACCTAAAATAAAACCCTAAAACCTAAAAAAAAATAAAATAAAAACCTAATCCTAGACCTAAAAATAAAAAATAAAACCTAAACCCAAAAAATAAAATAAAAATAAAACTCAACTAAAAAATAAACCTAAACCTAAAAATTAAAACTAAAATAAAAATCCTAAACTTAAAATAATAAACCTAAAATAAATAAACTAAACTAAATAAAAATAAAAGTAAAAAATAAGCCTAAATAAAATTAAAAATATTATAAACTAAAATAAATAAAAAATAAACTAAAAAACCTAAACCTCTTGGTTTACTTAATTTAAAAATGATAAAACCACAAATCCTAAACCCTGACCTACAACATTAAACCTACAACCTTAAAACCCTAAACCCTAAACTAAACCCTAAACTCTAAACCTAAACCTAACCCTAAAACCAACCATAAACCTAAACCCGGTTGATGATTTTATGAAAGGTGATCTTAAAGAAGTCAGTGAAGATGTTGTGAATTACAAAGTTGGTGGTCCTGCCCATGTTGGTCTTGTTGCACCTATTGATGTTATGGTTCCTCCAAGCAACACTAGTCTAGATCCTTCACAGACTTCTTTCTTCCAGCTTCTCAACATCCCAACTAAGATTAACAAGGATACTGTTGAAATTATCACCCTAGTTGAGCTGATTAAAAATGCGATAAAGTGGGATCCTCAGAGGATTCTATCCTTGCTGAGTTGGGGATTAGGCTATTCTCTCATGGCCTTATCATCTAGTCTTGTATGATGATGGTTTGGTGTTCAGTCCTGAGGCGCTTGACCTCATTGAAGATGATCTCATCGAGAAGTTTTTTGCAGGCCTTTCAATGATCACTTCTCTTTCACTGGCCCTCTTTTATCCCACCCTTGGTACAACGCTCCACATGCTCATCGACGCTTACGAGAATGTCCTCTCCATTGCAATTGCCACTGATTACACATACCCACAGGACAAGAAGGTTAAAGAGTATTTGAAGGATCCTAAAAATTTGATGTGCCTACTACGCTTGATGCTTCTACTACTCATGTTGTTGCTACTACTCGCTTCTTAGTGAAGAGCCTATTGAGGAATTTAATAATGATATGGGTTTCAGGTTGTTCCACTAAGCTTTGTTGGCCTTCCATAAAATAAAATTTTATTATCTCTAGGAGTTAAATCATTTTGTGAAAGACTATTTTTATGAATTTTTGAATTGCATTTTATTTTATTCTATTTTATTAGTTGTTAGAGGATAACGTCTTGTTTGATTTGGTAATTTCTTATTTATTATGGAATCATTTGATTTAAAAAAAACAAAAAAAACCTCTAAACCGTAAACCTTAAACCCAAAACCCTAAACCCTAAAAGCTAACCATAAACCCTAAACCCTAAACCCCAAACCCTAAACCTAAAGTAACTAAATAAATTAAAAATAACCCTAAACCCTAAAATTAATAAATCTAAACCCTAAACCTTAAGAATGGGTAAAACCTTGATGACAAGAACATCACCGTCAACCAAGCTCAGTCTACATCTGGTGGTGGAGGCGAAGGCAGAGGCTGCTATTATGGAGGTGGTGGTCGGATCTTGAGGTGTTGGTTGATATGGAGGTGGTGGTAGGAGCAGTGGTGGTTATGGAGGTGAGAGGAGCAATGGAGGTTACATCTATGGTGGTGGCGAAAGGAGGTATCAGGGATATGATAGTGGATCCTGCTACTCGAGTGGCCTAGGGGGTTTTGATGGGAACTATTGATACTGAAGAACAACCGATCCGATCTGCTGCTTATGGAACTACGTCTTTATAATATAGACTATCTAGTTATCTAAAGTTTTTAATTTGCTCTATGAATGCTCATTTTTTATCTGTCATCTCTTATGTCTTAGGAAACATTGTGTGTTACTTGGTTGATCAAATCAAAAAGAAGAAATGTTGAATCTGAATTTGTTCTCTATTAAAAATAATTCAAAAACCTTAAACCCTAAACTAAAATCTAAACCTTAAACCTAAATCCCAAATCCTAAACCCTAAACCCTAAAAACAAAAAAATTAAAAAAATTAAAAAAAAACCTAACCTCAAACCCTAAACACTAAACCTATAACCTTAAACCCAAAACCCTAAACCCTAAATCTACCTAAACCCTAAACTATAATCACCCAAACCAAACTACCCTTACTAATAACCACAAACCCATACCCACAAACCTTAAAAAGATAAACCTTACTGACCTAAAACTAAACCCTAAACCCTAACCCTAAACCATAAAACTAAACCACAAAACTAAAACCCTGACTATAAAACCTAAAATTTAAACTAAACAAAAAATAAACCTAAAATAAAGAAATAAATAAACTAAAAATAAAATAAAAAAAAATAAAATAACATAAAATAAAAAACCTAAAATAAAACTTAAACTTAAACATAAAATAAAATAATATTAAAATTAAACTAAAATAAAATAATAAAATATAAACTAAACTAAAAAATAAAATAAATAATTAAAAAACTAAAATAAAACTAAACATAAAATAAAATAAAATAAAGCTATAATGAGTAAATAAAAGTAAATAAAACCAATAAAAAATAAAAAATAAAACCTGCCATAAATCAAAGAAAAAATATACCTAAAATAATAAATAAAACCTAAACTAAAAATAAAATAAACTATGATAAATAAAAACCTCAATGAAATAGATAAAATAAACTAAAATAAACTTAAACTAAACTAAAAAATTAAAGCCTAAATATACCTAAAAACCTAAAACCTAAACCTAAAATAAAATAAAACTAAATTTAAACTAAAAAATATAACCTAAAATAAAACTAAATTAAAATAAACCCTAAACCTTAAAACCTAAACCCTAAAGCCTAAATGTTTAACCCTAAACCTCAAAACAAACCCTAAAGCCCCAAAATAAACCCTAAACCTAAAACCTAAACCACAAACCTAAATCCAACCTAAACTAAATAAAACCAAAATAAAATAAAATAAAATGAAACAAAAACCTAAACTAAACTTAAACCTAAACTAAAATAAAATTAAATAATAAATAAAATAAACTAAAATAAATAAATAAAACCTAAACTAAAGTAAAAATAAAATTAACCGAATAGAAAACCTAAATAAAATAAAACTAAGCGTAAAATAAAATAAAATAAAATAAAATAAAATAAAATAAATAATAAATAAAACCTAAAATAAATAAGTAAATAAAACCCTAAACTAAAAACCAAATCTAAAATAAAATTAAAATAAGCAAAATAAAATAAACCTAAACCTAAACTAAAATAAATAAAAATAAAACTAAACCTAAAATAAACTATAGCTAAACCTAAAACCAAAATTAACGTAAAAAAAATTAAATAAAATAAAGCCTAAACTAAATAATAAACTTAAAATAAACCTAAAATAAAACCCTAAAACCTAAACCTAAAAAAAAAAATAAAACCTAATCCTAGACCTAAAATAAAAAATAAAACCTAAACCCAAAATAAAATAAAAATAAAACTCAACTAAAAATAAACCTAAACCTAAAAAAAAAAAAAAATAAAATCCTAAACTTAAAATAATAAACCTAAAATAAATAAACTAAACTAAATAAAAATAAAAGTAAAAAATAAGCCTAAATAAAATTAAAAATATTATAAACTTAAATAAATAAAAAATAAACTAAAAAAACCTAAACCTACTGGTTTACTTAATTTAAAAAATGATAAAAAACCTAAACCCTAAATCCTAAACCCTAGACCTACAACATTAAACCTACAACCTTAAACCCTAAACCCTAAACTCTAAACCCTAAACCTAAACACTAAACCCTAAAAACCCTAAAATAGTAAACCATAAACCCTAAACCCAGGTTGAGATTTTACGAAGGTGATCTTAAAAAGTCGGTGAAGATGTTGTGAATTACAAAGTTGGTGGTCCTGCCCATGTTGATCTTGTTGCACCTATTGATGTTATGGTTCCTCCAGGCAACACTAGTCTAGATCCTTCAACTTCTTCCGACTTCTCAACATCCCAACTAAGATTAACAAGGATCGTTGAAATTATCACCCTAGTTGAGCTGATTAAAAATGCGATAAAGTGGGATCCTCAGAGGATTCTATCCTTGCTAAGTTGGGATTAGGCTATTCTCTCATGGCCTTATCATCTAGTCTTGTATGATGATGGTTTGGTGTTCAGTCCTGAGGCGCTTGACCTCATTGAAGATGATCTCATCGAGAAGTTTTTTGCAGGCCTTTCAATGATCACTTCTCTTTCACTGGCCCTCTTTTATCCCACCCTTGGTACAACGCTCCACATGCTCATCGATGCTTACGAGAATGTCCTCTCCGTTGCAATTGCCATTGATTACACATACCCACAGGACAAGAAGGTTAAAGAGTATTTGAAGGATCCTAAATTTGATGTTACTGCTAAATGCTTCTACTCATGCATTTTCTACTCCATTGCTAATTGAAGAGCCTATTGAGGAATTTAATAATGATATGGGTTTCAGCTTGTTCCACTAAGCTTTGTTGGCCTTCCGTAAAATAAAATTTTATTATCTCTAGGAGTTAAATCATTTTGTGAAAGACTATTTTTGTGAATTTTTGAATTGCATTTTATTTTATTCTATTTTATTAGTTGTTAGAGGATAATGTCTTATTTGATTTGGTAATTTCTTATTTATTATGGAATCATTTGATTTAAAAAAAACAAAAAAAACCTCTAAACCCTAAACCTTAAACCTAAACCCTAAACCCTAAAAGCTAACCATAAACCCTAAACCCACAAACCCCAAACCCCTAAACCTAAAGTAACTAAATAAATTAAAAAATAACCTAAACCCTAAAACTAATAAATCTAAACCTAAACCTAAACCTTAAGAATGGGTAAAACCTTGATGGCAGAACATCACCGTCAACCATGCTCAGTCTAGATCTGGTGGTGGAAGGACTATTATGGAGGTGGTGGTCGGATCTAGAGGTGTTGGTGGATATGGAGGTGGTGGTCAGAGCAGGGGTGGTTATGGAGGCGAGAGGAGCAATGGAGGTTACATCTATGGTGGTGGCGAAAGGAGGTATCGGGGATATGATAGTGGATCCTACTACTCGAGAGGCCGAGGTGGTTTTGATGGGAACTGTTGATACTGAAGAACGACCGATCTGATCTACTGCTTATGGAACTACGTCTTTATAATATAGACTATCTAGTTATCTAAAGTTTTTAATTTGCTCTATGAATGCTCATTTTTTATTTGTCATCTCTTATGTCTTAGGAAACATTGTGTGTTACTTGGTTGATCAAATCAAAAGAAGAAATGTTGAATCATTTGTTCTCTATTAAAAATAATTCAAAACCTTAAACCCTAAACTAAAATCTAAACCTAAACCTAAATCCTAAATCCTAAACCCTAAACCTAAAAAACAAAAAAATTAAAAAAATTAAAAAAAAAACCTAACCTCAAACAAACCCTAAACCTATAACCAGCCAAAACCCTAAACCACAAAACCCTAAACCCCAAACCCAAAACCATAAACCTAAACCTAAAAAAAAAACTAAAATAAGAAACCAAAACTAAAATAAATAAACATAAACTAATTAAACTACACTAAATAAAAATAAAAAATAAACCTAAATAAAAATAGAAAATAAAATAAACTAAAAGAAAAAAAATTAACCTAAACCTATCAGTTTACTTAATTTTAAATAAAAAACCTTAAACCCAATTTTAAAACCTAAACCATAAACCCTAAACCCTAAACCCTAAACTAACCCTAAACCTACAATACAAAACCTAGTGAAAACCATAAACCCTAAACCTTAAACCCTAAAAGAACATTAAACCCTACGGTAAAACATAAACCCTCAAGCATAAATCATAAACCCTAACCTTAAACCCAAAACTATAAACCCAAACAAACCCCCAAAAAACCTAAAGTAATTAAATAAATTAAAAATTTTACCTAAACCCTAAAATGAATTAAACCTAAACCTAAACCCTAACAATGGGCAAAATAATGATGTCAAGAACATCACCATCAACTAGGCTCAGTCTGGACCTAGTTGTGGAGGCGAAAGTGGAGGCGGCGATAATCGCAGTGATGGTGGAGGATCTAGAGGTGCTGATGGATATGGAGGTGGTGGTTGGGGCAGTGGTGGTTATGGAGAGCGGCGTGAGGTTACAGTGGTGGTGAGGAGGGAGATTAGGGATATGATGGTGGATCTCGCTCGAGAGAGGTCGAGGTGGTTATTGTGGAGAAATTGAAGAACGGCTTATCTGATCTACTGCTTATGGAACTGTCTTTATAGTAAATAATGTTTTAAATATCTATGGTTTTTATTTGCTCTATGCATGCTCATTTTTTATCTATGTCCTGGCTTGTGTCTTAAAATTCTTGGTGTGATACTTGGTTGATGAAATCTAAAAGAAGATATGTTAAACTTGAATTTGTTTTCTATCTTAAAAAAATAACCAAAACCTAAGCTAAAACACTCCCAGAACTAAAACCTAGACCTAAATCTCAACAATAAAAATAGTAAAAGAATAAAAAAATCCCTAACCCTAAATCATAAACCCTAAAAACCTTAACCCATAAACTTTCAACCCCCAAACCTTAAACCCAAAAAACTCTAATCCTAAACCCTAAACCCTAAAAACATAAAAACCTAAACCTAAACTAAATAAAACCTAAAAATAAAATAAATAAAAAACCTAAACTAGAATAAAATAAAATAAATAAATAAACAAAACCGATCCTAAACCTAAAATAAAGAAAATAAAAATAAAATAAACTAAAATAAAACATAAACTAAACTATAAAATAAAAAAATCCTAAGAATAAAAAACCTAAGTAAATAAAAACTAAACATAAAATAAAATTAAAATAAAATTAAAAAAAAATGAAAACTAAAGAAAAAACTAAAGAAAAAAATAAACCTAAAAATAAAACTTAAAAATAAATAAAAAAATAAAATCTAAACCCTGAACTAAGAAAAAAAAACCTAAAAATAAAATAAACAAAATAAAATGAAACTAAACCTAAACTATAATAAAACTTAAACTAAACTAAATAAAATAAAAGTAAACTAAAATAAACCTACACTAAAGATAAAACCTAAAATAAATAAAATAAAAAAAAAACCTAAACCTAAAAAAATAAAGTAAAAACCTAAACCTAAATCTAAAAATAAAACCTAAACCTAAAAAATAAAAAAAATAAAACTCAGCTAAAAAATAAACCTAAACACAACTTGGTAAAAATAAACTAAAATAAAATCCCTAAACTAAAAATAAATAAACCTAAAATAAATTAACTAAACTAAATAAAAATAAAAAATAAAACTAAATAGAAAAATATATAATAAACTAAAATAAATAAAAAATAAACTAAATAAACTTAAACCTGGTTTAATTAATTTAAAAGTATATAAAAAAACCCACACCTAAGTCCTAAACCCACAAGCCCAAAGCTAACAATAATACTAATCCTAAGCCCTAAACCCTAAATCTACAACACTAAACCTACAACCTTAAACCCTAAACCCTAAACCCTAAAAAACCCTAAACTCTAAATCGTAAACCTTAAACCCTAAACCCTCAACCATAAATCGTAAATCGTAAAACCTAAACCTTAAATCCTATACCCTAAACCCTAATCCCTAGCCTTAAATCCTAAACCCAAAAGGAATAAACCCTAAACCCTAAACCCTAAACCTTAAACCATAAACCCTAAACCCCGGTTGAGCTAATTTTTACAAAAGGTGATCATAAAGAAGTCAACGAAGCGGTTGCAAAATACAATGTTGGTGCTCCTGTCTGTGTTGGTTTTGTTGCACCTATTGATTTTGTGGTTCCTCCAGGCAACACTGGTCTGGATCCTTCACAGACTTCTTTCTTCTAGCTTGTCAACATCCCAACTAAGATAAATAAGGGTACTATTGAAATTATCACCTGATTGAGCTGCTTAAAATAGGCAATGACTTGGGATCCTCAGAGGCTGCTCTCCTCACAAAGCTAGGGATTAGGCAATTCTCTAAAGGCCTTGTCGTCCAGTCTGTGTATGATAAAGGTTCAGTGTTCAGTCCTGAGGTGCTTGACCTCACTGAAGATGATCTCATTGAGAAGTTTTTGGCAGGCCTTTCAATGATCACATCTCTCTCATTGGCCCTCTATTATCCCACCCTTCCTGCAGCGCCCACATGTTCATCAACACTTACAACTGTCCTCATCACGATTGCCACGATTACACATGGGTCGAGAAGATTAAGTATTTGAATGATCACGGTAAATTTGATGTGGTTGCTACTAATGCTTACACTACTACCTGCTTCTACTCCAACTACAATAGTGGAAGAGAAGAAGGAAGAGCCTGAGGAATCGATGATGATATGGGTTTCACCTTACTAAGCTTAGTTGGCCTTATAAAATCAAATTTTATTATCTTTGGGAGTTAAATCATTTTGTGGAATACTATTTTTGTGAAGTTTTGAATTGTGTTTTATTTTATCCTATTTTATTAGTTATTAGAGGATAATGTCTTGTTAAATTTGGTAATTTCATATTTGTTATGAAATCATTTGAGTTAAAAAAACCCTAAACCTAACTATAAACCTTAAACCCTAAACCCTAACTGAGAACATTAAACCCTCAACCCTTAACACTAAATCTAAAACTAGAGTAACTAAATAAATTAAAAAATAAACCTAAACCCTAAACACAATAAACTAAACGAACCTCAGAATTGGCGAGAACCTTGTGGCGAACATCATCGTCAACCAAGCTCAGTCTAGATCTATTGGTGGAGGCGAAGGTGGAATCGACAATTATCATAGTGGTGGTGGGGTATCTGGAGGTTCTGGTGGATATGAAGGTGGTTGTCAGAGCAATTGTGGTTATGGAGGCGGGAGGAGTGACAGAGGTTACAGCGGTGATGGTGGCGTAGGGAGAGATCTAGGATATAATGGTGGATCCCACTACTCTAGAGGCTGGGTGGTTTTGATGGGAACTAGGGAAACTGAAAAATTGCCGATCCGATCTGTTGCTTCTAGAATTGTGTCTTTATAGTAGAGACGAATCTATTTATCTAGGGCTTTTGATTTGCTCTATGTGAGCTCATTTTTTATCTAAGTCATCGATTGTGTCTTAGAAAACTTGGTGTGTTACTTAGTTGATGAAATGAAGAAATATTGAATATAAATTTGTTCTATGTTAAAAAAACCAAAAACCTAAAACCTAAACTATAACCTAAAAGGCTAAAACCTAAGCCTAAACCTAAACCCTAAACCCACACAAACCCTAACCCTAAACCTAAACCCAAACCCTAAACCCAAATCCCTAAACTTAAACCTAAAGTAACTAAATAAATTATAAAATAAACCTAAACCCAAAAACCTAATAAACCAAGACCCTAAGAATGGGCAGAACTTTGACGGTAGGAGAATCACTGACAACCAAGCTCAGTCTAGATCGAGCGATGGAGGCGAAGTTGGAGCCAACAATTATCATAGGGGTGGTGGGGAATGTGGAGATCTTAGTGGATATGGAAGTGGTGGTCGGAGTAGTGGTCATTGTGGAGGCAAGAGGAGCGACGAAGGTTACTGCCGTGGAGGTAGCGGAGGGAGAGATCGGGGATATGATGGTGGATCCCGTTACTCAAGAGACCGAGGTGGTTCTAATGGGAACTGGAGAAATTGAAGAACGATCGATCCGATCTACTTCTTATGGAATAGTATCTTTACAGTAGAGATGGTTCTAATTATCTAGGGTTTTTGATTTCCTCTATGTGTGCTCATTTTTATCTATGTATAAACACATCTTAAAAACATGGTGTGTTACTTGGTTGATGAAATTGACAAGAAAAAATGTTGAATCTGTTCTCTATTAAAAGAAACTAAAACCTAAACCTAAAAAAACCTAAACCTTAAAAACCTAAACCCTAAACCCACCCTAATAATAAAAATAAAAATAATAAATAAAAAAATCCTAACCAAACCTAAACTAAACCCCTAAACTAAACTAAACACAAAACCTACCATAAATCATAAGCCCTAAACCATCCACCTAAAACCTAAAACCCTAAAACCCTCCCTAAAACCCACCACAATCACACACTCCCTCTAAACACTAAACACTAATCCCACCACTAACCTTAACACAACCCTAAAACCTACCCACCCTCTAAACCCAAAACCTAAACCTAAACTAAATAAAACCAAAATAAAATAAAACTAAATGTAAATAACTAACAAAGATAAATAAACTCAAAAATAAAATATTTAAAATAAAAATAAACTAAAATAAAATAAATAAAACATAAACTAAACTAAAAATAAACTAAACTTAAGAATAAAAGTAAATAAAATAAAATTAAATGTAAATAAAATAAAATAAACCTAAAATAAAAAAAATAAAACAAAATGAAACCTAAACCTACAATAAATCTAAAAATAAATAAAAAAATAAAACCTAAACCCTAAACTTAAAAGTCTAACCTAAAATAAAATAAAATTAACAAAATAAAATAAACCTAAACTTTAACTAAAATAAACTAAACCAAAATAAATAAAACCTAAACCTAAACCTAAAATAAACTAAACCTAAACCTAGTAAATAAAATAAAAAATTAAAATAAACATAGACAATTGAAAATATAACCTAAAATAAAATAAAATGAAAACCTAAAACCTAGACATAAAAATAAAATAAAACCAAACCTAAACCTTAAGAAAAAACCTAAACTTAAAAAAATAATAAATAAAACTCTAAAAAAAAACTTAAAACAAATCCTAAACCCTAAACCCTAAAGGTAACCCAAAAGCCTAAACCCTAATCCTACACTACCTTAAACCCTAAACCCAAAAAAAATAACTAAGCTAAACCCTAAAAACCCTAAGCCACCTAACCTAAGACCCTAAACCCAAAAGCATAAACCCTAAACCCCACTTAAACCTAAACTAAAGTAACTAAATAAATTAAAAATAAACCTAAACCTTAAAACCTAAAGACCTAAACCTAAACTCTAAGAATGTGTAGAACCTTGCAGAACATCACCGTCAACCAGGCTCAATCTAGATTTGGCAATGGAGGCGAAAGCGGAGGAAGCAGTTTTCATTATGGTCGTGGGGGATCTAGAGGTGTTGGTGGATATGAAGGTGGTGGTCGGAGTAGTGGTGGTTATCGAGGTGAGAGGAGCAATGAAGGTTACAGCTATTATCATGGCAGAGGGAGAGATCAAGGATATAATGGTGGATCCCTCTACTCGAGAGTCCAGGATGGTTCTGATGGGAACAGGAGAAACTAAAGAATGACTGATTCTATCTGTTGCTTTTGGAACTGTCTTTACAGTAGAAATGGTTCTAGCTATCTTGGGTTTTTGATTTGCTCTATGTGTGCTGATTTTTTTTCTGTCGCTACTTCTGTCTTAGATAACTTGGTGTGTTACTTGGTTGATGAAATCGAGAAAAAGAAATGTTCAATCTAAATTTGGTTTATATAAAAAAAAAACCCTAAAACCTTAAAAAAAACATGAACCACGAACCTAAAACCTAAACCTAAGCCCTAAACCCTAAACACTAAACCCTAAAATAAATAATAAATAAATAAAACCCTAAACCCTAAAATAAACCCAAAAGCTATAGCTAAATCCTAAACCCTAAAGAATAAAACCCTAAACCCTAAACCTTAAATCCTAAACCTTAAACCATAAAACCCTAAACCCTAATCCCTAAACCTTAAAAGCATAAACCCTAAAACCCTAAACCCTAGACCCAAAACATTAAACCCTAAACCTGAACCCTAAAACATAATCCGTAAACCCTAAACATAAACCTAAAGTAACTAAATTAATTAAAACCTAAACATTAATCCAAAAAACCTAATAAACCTAAACCTAAACCTTAAGAATGGGTCAAACCTTGATGGCAGGAACATCACTGTCAACCAGGCTCAGCCTAGATATGGCGATGGAGGTGAAGGCGAAGGAGACAGTTATCATAGTGGTGGTGGGGGATCTGGAGGTGTTGGTGGATATGGAGGCGGTGGTAGAAGAAGTGGTCTTTATGTAGGTGGGAAGAGCGACTGAGGTTATAGCCTGGTGGTGGCAGAGGGAGAGATGAGGGATATGAAGGTGGATCCCTTTACTCGAGAGGCCAGGGTGGTTCTGATGGGAATTGGAGAAACTGAAGAACGACTGATCTGATCTACTGCTTATGGAATTGTCTTTACAATACAGATAGTTCTAGTTATCTAGGGTTTTTAATTTACTCTATGTATGCTAAAAGTTGATCTATGTCATTGCTTGTATCCTAGAAAACTTAGTGTTTACTAGGTTGATGAAATTGAGAAGAAGAAATGTTGAATCAATTTGTTCCTGTTAAAAAAAACCTAAAATCTAAACACTAAACCTTAAAATAAATAAAATTAAAAAAAAAAATCCAAACCATAAACCAAAACTAACCCACCTAAAAACCAGCACCTAACCTTAAACCCTAAACTTTAAAACCACCCCAAAAACCATAAACACTAAACCCTAAACTAAACCACAAAACCCTAAAACCCTAAAACCTAAATCCTAAACCCTAAACTCTAAACCCTAAACCCTATAACCCTAAACAAACCCTCAACCCAAAACCTAAACTTAAACTAAACAAAACCTAAAAATTAAATAAATAAAAAAACCTAAATGAAATAAAATACATATAATATAATAAAACCTAAACTAAAACATAAACCTAAACCTAAACCTAAAAATAAAATAGATAAAATAAACTAGAAAATAAATAAAACCTAAACTAAACTAAAAATAAAATAAACCTAAAAAAAAAAACCTAAATAAAATAAAAACTAAACAAAAAAATAAAAATCAAAATAAAATAAACCTAAAATAATATAAAATAAAACCTAAACAAAAAAATAAATAAAATAAATAAAACCTAAATTGAATAAAACCTAAACCTTAAATTAAAAAAAACCTAAACCTAAAATAAAAAAATAAAATAAACTTAAACTGGCTAAAATAAACTAAACTAAAATTAATAAAACCTAAACTTAAACCTAAAATAAACTAAACCTATACCCCAAACTAAATAAAATAAAATAAACTAAAAATAAACCTAAACCTAAACTAAAAATAAAACCTAAAATATAAACCTAAAAAAATATAATAAAACCGAAACATAAACCTAAAATAAAATGAAACCTAAACCTCAAAATACCATAAAAAATAAACTAAACTTAAAATAAACATAAAACCTAAACTTAAAAATAAACTAAAATAAAAAAACCAAAATTAAAAATAAACATAAAATAAAATAAATGAACTAAATAAAATGAGATAAACCTGATTAAAAGTAAATTAAACTAAAATAAATAAATAAATAAAACAAACTAAAAGAACCTAAAAATTTAATTCTCTCTAAAACCTTGATTCTTAAACCCTAAACCCTAAATAAGCCACACTAACTGAGCCCTCTGACCCTAAATAAAATGACCCAAACCTTGTATACCCACAAACCTAAACAAGGCTAAACCCTACAATACCCAACTGAGGGCTGAGCCCTAAAGCTTAAAGCTGAGCCTACTAAACTATGAGCCACTGAGCCCTAGGCCCTACAATACCCATGCCCTAAACCTAAACCCTAACCTTACCACCAAACCCTACCAAACCCAGAGAATAAACCCTACCCTACCATAAACCACCCTAAACCATGGCCTGACCCACCCAAACCCCAACCTAAACCTTACACTAAAAAACTAAATAAAACAAATTAAATAAAAACCTAAATAAAATAAAAGATAAAATATAAAGCTAAACCTAGATAAAATAAAAAAAAAAGATAAAATAAAATTACAAAATAAATAAAAACTAAAATATAATAAACCAAAGAATAAAGAATCTAATAAATTAAAACTAAAATGTAAAATAAAATAAAATAAAATAAAATTAAAGACCTAAACCTAAAATGATCTTAAAAAATAAAACCTAAAATAAATAAAAAAAAAACCTAAACCCTAAATTAAAACCTAAACCCTAAACTAAAATAAACCCTAAAAAAAAATAAAATAAACAAAATAAAATAAACCAAAAGCAAAAAACTAAATAAACTAAACTAAAATAAATTAAACCTAATCATAAACCTAAAATAAAATAAAACCTAAACCTAAACCTAAACTAAATAAAGAAAAAACTAAAATAAACCTAAACCTAAATTAAAAAATAAAACCTAAAAATAAACCTAAAATAAAAACATAAAACCTAAACCTAAAAAAACAAAATAAAAACCTAAATCTAAACCTAAAAATAAAAAAATATAACATGAACCTAAAATATAAAATAAACTTAAAACTCAACTATAAAATATACATAAGCCTAAACCTAAAACTAAACCTAAAAAATAAACTAAAATAAAAAACTTAAACTAAAATAAATAAACTTAAAATAAATAAACAAACTAAATAAAATAAAATAAACTTAAAAAAAATTAAAATAAAATAACCTCAAATAAATAAATAAAACTAAATAAACCTAAACCTACCAGTTACTTAATTAAAACCCTAAACCCTAAACTAAACCCAAAGCCTTACAACCCAAAAATATGCCACAAGCCCTAAACCCTAATCCTACCCTAAACCCCAAACCCTAAACCTAAAAGTAACTAAATAAATTAAAAATAAACCTAAACCATAAAACCTAAACTAAACCTAATCCTAAACGAGAATGGTGGAACCTTGACCATAAACTAAAAATCAAAAATGAAGAATTGGTGAATCTGAATTTGTTCTCTGTTAAAAAAAAAATAACCAAATAACATAAACCCTTAACTAAAATTGAAAGAAGAAATGTGAATATGAATTTGTTCTCGTTAAAAAAACCAAAAAAAACACAACCCTAAACTAAAAGCGTGAACCACACTAAACCCTAAACCACAAAAACCCCAAACCCTAAATCCTAAAACCACTAAAAACCATAAACCCAAAACCAAATCTTAAACCCTAAACCCTAACCCACCTTACCTAAACCACTAAACCATAAAGTTAAAACATATACTTAAATAAAATAATAAATAAAATAATTCATTAAACTTAAATAAAATAAAATAATAAAATAAAAATAATCTAACACCTAAACTAAACTTAAACCTTAACCTAAAAGAATAAAATAAAAAAATAAAAACTAAATTAAAATAAAATAAATAAAACTTAAACTAACCTACAAAATAAAATTTAAATAAAAAAATAAAATAAAGCGTAAAATAAAATAAAATAAAACCAAAATAAAATAAAATAAATTTAATAACATAGAAATAAATAAATAAATAAAACCTAAACTAAAACTAAAAAGAACATAAAATAAAAATAAACAAATTAAAATAAACTGAACTAAGCTAAAATAAACTAAACTAAAATAAATAAAACCTAAACATAAACCTAAAATAAACTAAACCTAAACCCTAAACTAAATAAATTAAAATAAACTAAAAAAACCTAAATCTATAAATTAAAAAATAAACCAAAATAAAAACCTAAAACTAAACCTAAAAATAAAATAAAACCTAAACCTAAACCTTAAAATAAAAAAATAAAACCTAAACATATAAAATAAAATAAAATAAACATAAACCTAAACCTAAAACTAAAATAAAACCTAAACTAAAATAAATCCTAAAAATAAACTTAATATAAATATAAAAAAGCGTAAATAAAATAAAATAAAATAAAATAATTATAAAATAAACTAAACACTATCGGTTTGCTTAATTTAAAAAAAACCCTAAACCTAAATCCTAAATCAGACCCTAGGCCCTGCACTGAGCTCACACTAACCATAACATGCCTACCACCTGATCCTAAACCAAACCCACACTGAGCCATGAGCCACAGGCCACCCCCCTAGCCACAACCCTAATCTTAAACCCTAAGATAACCCTAAACCAACCATAAACTCTCAAACCCTAAACCACAGCCTAAACACTAAACCATAAACCACTACCAGACCAAAACTCTAAGCCCTAAAACAAAACCTTAAAACACCTAACACTAATAATAAATCCTTAAAGCATAAACCCTAAAACCTTAAACCTTAAACCCTAAACCCTAAACCTAAACCTAAAGTAATTAAATAAATTAAAAAATAAACATAAACCCTAAAACCTCATAAACCTAAACCCAAAGAATAGGCAGAACATTGACGGTAGGAATGTCACCATCAACCAGGCTCAATCAAGATCCGATGGTGGAGGTGAAGGCGGTGACGGTAATTATCGCAGTGGTGGTGGGAGATCTGGAGGTGGTGGTCGGAGTAGTGGTGGTTATGGAGGTGAGGGGAGGAGCCTTGAGGAGGTTCTGATCATGGTGGTAGCAAGGGATATGATGATGGATCCCACAACACAAGAGGCAGGATGGTTCGTGAACTGAGAAACTATAAAATGGTTGATCGATCACTACTTATGGAGGCTGTCTTATAGTAGAGCGATTCTAGTTATCTAGAGTTTTGATTTGCTCTATGCATGCTCATTTTTTTATCTATGTCATCGCTTGTGTCTTAGAAAACTTGGTGTGTTACTTTGTTGGTGAATCTGAAAAGAAAAATGTTGAGTCACGAATTTGTTCTCTCTTAAAAAAAACAAAACCCTAATTAAAACACGAACTTAGACTAAAACCTAAACCCTAAAACCTAAACCTTGAATCCTAAAACCATAAACCCTAAACCCTAAACCCTAAACAAACCAGCCTAAACCATAAACCCACCCCAAAACCCTAAATCCTAAACCCTCAACAAACCACTAAAACCATAAAAGCTAAAAAAATAGACCTAAACTAAATAAAACCTAAAATAAAATAAATAAAAAATTGAATTCCACATAAAATAAAACCTAAAATAAAACATAAACCTAAACCTAAAATAAAATAAAATAAAAAATAAAAACTAAACTAAAATAAAATGAATAAAAACCTAAACTAAATGAAAAAAATTAAAAACCTAAATAAAAAAAATAAAACCTAAAATAAAAATATAATAAACCTAAAATAAAATTAAACAAAACTAAATAAAACCTAAACTTAAGAAATAAACCTAAAATAAATCCTAAAGAGTAAAATTAAAACCTAAACCTAAACTATTAAAAACTTAAAACCTAAAATAAAAATAAAATAAGCTAAACCTAAACTAAAATAAATAAAACCTAAACCTAAACTTAAAATAAACTAAACCTATACCTAAACCTAAACCCTAAATAAAATAAAACAAACTAAAAATAAACCTAAACCTAAACTAAAAAAAAAAAAAAACATAAACATAAATCAAAAATAAAACCTAAAATCAAAACCAAGAAAATAAAATAAAATAAAACCTAAACCTAAACCTAAAATAAAAATAATACCTAAACCTGAAAATAAAATAAAAATAAAACAAAACTAAAAATAAACATAAACCTAAACTTAAACTTAAAAAACTAAACTAAAATAAAACCTAAAAAATAAAAAATAAATCTAAAATAACTAAACAAAACTAGATAATATTAAAATAAACCTAAATAAAAATAAAAATAAAAAAACTAAAATAAATGAAAAATAAACTAAATAAGCTAATTAAACTTAAATCTATCAGTTTACTTCATTTATTTTTAAAAAACCCTAACCCTAAACCCTAAACACAACCCTGACCCAACCTTAACCAAACTAAACATTAAAATAAAACCCTAAACCTTAAAACCCTAAACCTTAAACCCCAAACCCTAAACCTTAAACACTAAACTAAAACCTACTGACCCTAAACCCTAATCCCCCAAACCCAAATGCTAAACCATAACCCCTAAAATCTTAAATATAAAACCTAAACCTAAAAGATAAAACATAAAATAAATAAACAAATGAACCAAACCTAAATAAAATAAAAAATAAAATAAAATAAAAACCTAAACTAAGATTGAAACCTAAACCTTAACTTAAACCTAAACCCAAATATAAAAAATAAAAGAAAATAAAAAAGAAAAACTAATCTAAAATAAAATAAATAAAAACCAAAACTAAACTAAAAAAAATAAAATAAACCTAAAAATAAAAAAAAATCTAAATAAAATAAAAATTAAGCATAAAATAAAAATAAAATAAAACTTAAATAAAATAAAATAAAAACTAAATAAAAACCTAAACCTAAAAATAAATAAAATTAAAACCTCAATCCTAAAAAAAAAACCTAAAGCAAAAACAAACAAAATATAATAAATTTAAACCTAAACTAAAATAAAAAAACCTAATCCTAAACCTAAAATAAACTAAACCTAATCCCTAAACTAAATAAAATATAAGAAAACCTAAAAAATAAACCTAAAATAAAACCAACCTAAAACCTACTAAATTAAAAAAAAATAAAACTAAATAAAAATAAAATACAACTAAAACCAAAATTATAAATAAGTGTAAACTAAACCTAAACTTAACAAATATTGAAATAAATTAACCTAAAATAAATAAACTATAATAAATAAAATAAATATAAACCTAAATAAAATTAAAAAATAAATAAAGAATAAATAAAAATAAAGTAAATAAACTAAATAAACTACTCTTGGTTTACTTAATTTTAAAATGCTAAACCCTAACCCTAAATCCTAAATCCTAAATCCTAAACCTAAACTCCTAACTACAAAAACATAAACCTAACCACAACCATTGTCCATGACCGAACCACAAAACTATGCAAACCCCAAATCCTAAACAGCCTAACTCTAAACCATAAACCATAAACCCTGAGCCCAAACCCTAAACCTTAGCCAAATAACCCTAAAACCACAAAACCTAAACCAAAACTGAGCAAACTTAACTCTAAACCAGGTGACCTGGGCCTTACCCTGAGGCTAAATGTTTAACTGGGCCAAGGCTGATCTAATCCTACCCTAACACTAAACAGGCCCTGGGCCCACACTAGGCCCTACTAAAAGCTAAATAAAATAATAACATAAAATAAATAAAGAACGGACCTAAATAATATAATAAATAAAATAAACTTAAAATAAAAAATGCCTAAAATAAAATAAAGAAAACTATATAAAACTAAACCAAAAGTACATAATAAATAATAAAATCTACCTTAAAATAAAGCCTAAAAAATAATAAAAATAATAATCAAATAAACCTAAACCTAAAAAAATAAACCAAACTAAAATAAATAAAACCTAAACCTAAACTACATAAAATAAATTAAAAATAAAATGCACTAAACTAAAGTAAAATAAAATAAACCCAAAATAAAATCATAAAATCTAAACCTAAAATAAAATAAAAATAAAAACAAAAAAAAACCTAAAATAAAATAAAATAATACTCTAAAAATAAACCTAAACTTAAAATAAATTAAAACACCTAAATTAAAATAAATAAATTTAAAATAAATAAATAAATAAAATTAAAATTAAAATAAAATAAAATAAACAAATAAATAAAATTAACTAAATAAACCTAAACCTACTGGTTTATTTAATTAAACAAAATACTAAACCCAAATCAAAACCCTAAACCACAACCTTAAATCTGACACTAAACCATAAACCCAAACCAAACCCTAAACCCTAAACCTTAAACCCCTCCAAACCTAAAACCCTGAACTAAACCCTAAACCTAAACAAGCCCTAAACCCCAAACCTAATAAACCCTAAACCACAAGCTAAAACCCACTAAACCCACACAAACCCTAAACCCTAAACTCTAAACCACAAAAACCTGTAACCTAAACCATAAACCAAAATGTTACCTAAACTAACCACAGACCCTAAACCCTAAACCCTAAACCCACAAACAATGAATGAGAACCTTAACGGTAGGAACATTGCCATCAACTAGGCTTACTCTCGATCTGGAGGTGGAGGGGTAGGATGAGGCTGCGATTATCACTGTGGTGGTGGGGTATTTGGAGGTACTGGTTCTAATGGAGGTGGTCATCAGAGCATTGGTGGTTATAGAGGCTGGAGGAGTGACGAAAGTTATAGTTGTGGTGGTAGCAGAGGGAGAGATCGAGGATATAATGGTGAATCCCACTACTTGAGAGGTAGGGTTGGTTCTGATGGGAATTAGAGAAATTGAAGAACTGCCAATCTGATTGAATGCTTATGGAACTATGTCTTTACAATAGAGATGGTTCTACTTATCTAGGGTTTTTGATTTGCTCTATGGGTGCTCATTTTTTATCTATGTCGTCGCTTGTGTCTTAGAAAACTTGGGGTGCTACTTGGTTGATGAAATCGAAAAGAAGAAATGTTGAATCTTAATTTATTCTCTATTAAAAAAATCTTAAACTCTAAATCCTAAATCCTAAACCCTAAATCCTAAACTAAAACATAAACCCTAAACATAAAACTTAAACCCTAAATCCTAAACCCTAAACCCTAAACCTTAAACCCTAAAATTGTAAAACCCTAAACCCTAAACCCTAAATCATAAAACCTTAAACCCTAAACTCTAAAACCTAAAACCCTAAACCTTGAATAACGATGTCATTAGGTGTAGATCTAAAGAATTACCTAATCCTAACATAGTTATTGTAGCTAAAGAAAATGTATTCAATAGACTTTCCCTTGATTAATAGAGATTTGAATACCCTAAATCATATTATAATACCATATATTAAAGTATAATGTAGCATCATATATTTGAGCATGTAGTGATGTGTTTTTGGATGTTATAAGATGCTTTGAAATGTTTTTGTATATTATGGTATTATGCTCTATAGTCTATATTAATATAAATCATAAAAAATATTGATTTAATAATTCAAATGATGAAATTTGTTAAATTTAAAGTGGGAATTAGGTTGTAGTACCAAAGGTGTGCTACGCCACTTGTAGTCTAAAAAGTAAGATTTTATTTTTAAAATAAATGTTATATGTTGTAGCATAGTATAACATCATATATCATAATATATTGTTCTGCACATTTTAAGTTCTTTTAGTATTTTATAATTTTGTAGTCTAGCCTATAGTAGCATTATTTATAAAAATGTTGACTTAGACTTTAAAATGGTGAAATTTGGCCAAATTCATAATAGGTATAGCCTGACATCATAATATATTATTTCAATTTAAAATATGTAAGTGATACGACTAAAATATATAGTTTTTATTGTTTAGACTAACTTTAATATTTTTTTATCTTAAGCAATCCATTGTGATGTGATATGCAATATAGTATAATATAATATGTTATAGTGTGTTATAATATAGGATGCTATAACATAGAGTAGCATCATGCATTATATCATATTATTATGTATTACTACTTGTTGTTTAGCATATTTTTGTTTGTTATAGTATGATGTAGTAGAGTTTGCACTAGTATAATCCATAAAAATATTGATTTATAGGCTGAGATGATGGGATTTGGCCATATTTAAAGTAAGCTTTAGGGAACATCATTGGGGGTGTGCTATGGTGTGTCATTTAATCAAAAGAATGGAATTTTGCACTCAAAATTAATGTTCATTTTTCAACCAAATTTTATAAATTATTTGCATAAAGTTATTCATTTTAAGGTATAAGGTAAGATAATATATTATATGAAAGCATATTAAAAAATAATGTACATAACAATAAAACATCACATATATGAATGTGCTGGTGTGTTACTTAATGTTATTGTACATTTTAGTATGTTTTACTTTTGTTATAATACAATGGGTGAAAACTACAAAAATGTTAATTTGAAGGTTGAGATGGAACAGTTTGGCCAAATTCATGGCACACACTAAGAAGCAACACCAAAATTATGCTATTTTATACCATTTCTAATAGAAAAATAACAATTTTACATCCAAAATGAACATTATTTATATTTTGAGAAAATTTTGTTATTTATTCTTTTTAAGTGATTCTAATGAGGTGTAATGTTAGACAATATATTATATTATAGCAAATTATAATATAACATCATATATTATAATATAATATAGTGTGCTAATTCACACTATAATATGTCTAGCATGATATTGCATAGTTAATTTGAGCTTGCACCATCACAAATCATAAAATGTTGATTACAATATTAAGATGATGTAATTTGAACAAATATATTGTAAGGCTTTTGGTTGAAGTATTAAAGGTGTGCATAAGAGATGAAATAAGATTTGATGAGAATTCCATGTTAAGGACATGGAGGGAGATCCACTTGGGGATCACACATGCATTGGACATGACATGTGAGGGGTCTATGTCGAGGGCATAGAAGAATAAAATCTGTTGGGGATAAGGTTTGAATTTGATTTGATTAATTGATTTGTGGAAAGAAGATCTATTGATGATAAGAATCTATAATCCACTAGAGACTAAGATCAAATCGACTTTAATTTGTTTTGTTTTATTTGATGTGGAGGCATATCTGCTAGAGATATGGGCTTGAGTTTGCTAGTGATTGGGTATATGAACCTTCCACTAGGGAAGCAGGTTCAGGCTATCCATTGGGGATTGGGATTTGAGTTTGATTTCATAGATTTATTTGGGGATGTATCTATTGGGGATAAGAGTTTGGTTGGATTTCTTTGATTTAGACTCTACTAGGGGAGTTGGTTTAATTTGGATCCATTGTGGAGGTTGGTTTTGAATTTTATTTGTTTGTTTGACTTGTTTATATATCATTTGGGGCCCCACTGGGGAGAAGGTTATGATTTAACTTTGTTGGGGAAAATTGGATTGGGTTTAATTTAATCTGAGTTAATGTATGGATCATGTCGGTGTACGATAGACCCACTAAGAAGGGACTATATCATCCTTGACCTACATCAGGTTTACAAATCCAAAAGGATAGTCTAATGGCTGCGGGGTAGAGCTAGCCAACCTAAAGGGTTTCCTTTCGGTGTACAACAACTATGCTAAGAAAAAGGCATAGCAGACTTACATATTCCAAAGTGAGGAACAACTGCTGGGGTGATCTGTTAGATGCACAACAAATCAAACCTGACCTAGGGTGACTATTAAGTGAATGTCCTTTGGGGACTTATGTCAACTCAAAAGTAGTCAAGATTAATTTTATCTTAATTTCATATGATTTGATATGATTTATTTGCTTAGTTTGATTTTGAATTAAGGGAATATCCACTGGGGATGTGAGCTTGATCAAATTTGATAGATTTTATTTATGGACCATGTCGGTGTGTGATGGAGCTTAAGCTTTATAACCTTATAGGACCCAGTAATTTGGTTGATAACTAGAGAATCTCCAAAGATGTTGATGTTCTTGATGCTTAGAAGCGGGGAAGTGGGTGTCTTTGCTAAGAAATCTGCTAGTGCTTGTCCTTTCACTACGGAAGGGTACAAAGGTAATGTTAAACTGTGAGAGGATCATGGACCGTCATGCCAACCGTTGGAAAGCATCGGCCGTGTCATGAGATCCTGTAGTAGATTGGACCTAAAATTAAGTTCACCTTATGAGGAAACATGTAGTGTTGTAGCTTGGAATACATAAATTAAAGCAAGGAAATGCTTCTCAATGAGTCGATAATTAGCCTTAGTAAGGATTAGACAATGATTGAGGTAGTATAGTGCATTTTCTATCCCTTCGTCATTGGCTTGGGACAACAAAACACTAAGGGAGTCATCTAACATAGTAGTGTAAAGTATGAGCTTGTTATCCGGGGATGAGCTTGAACGGTGATATCATCAAGAAATGCTTGATGTCTTCGAAGGCATGCTCACACTTATCATCCCACTTGAACTTGGCATCCTTTTTGCTAAGTGCTGAGAATGGCTGATATATTCCCGATAAGTTGGATATAAAGCATCTTAGATATGCCAACCACCCTTGCAATAATCAAAGTTAACTTAAACTTTTAGGCGGTGGAATTTCTAATATTGCCTTAATCTTCAGTGGATCAATTTTGATTCTCTAGTGTCAGACAACAAACCTAAAGAATTTCCCTGAAGGTACTCCGAATGTACACTTCAGGGTGTTCATTTTGAGGTTAAATTGTCTTAACAATTTGAAAACTACTCTCAAGTCAAAGAGATGGTCTTCCTACTCTGTACTTTTGACCATGAGATCATCAACACTTTCGATTTAATGATGAATGAGTTCATTGAAGATTGAGACATAGCGGTATGTAGCCTCAACATTTTTAAAATGAAAGGCATGTATAGCAATAAATTCTAATATGGGTTCTAAAATAGTGTTTCTTTCATCTTGAGGCCATCTTTATTTGGTTATATCTAGATAAGCCATCCATAAAATAGAAGACTACATGAGATGAAGCAATGTCCACCATCAGCTTCGGGATTGGTAGTGGAAATTCATCTTTTGGACATGCTTTATTTAAATCCCAAAATTTGATACATATGTGAATTTGGCCATTCTTTTTCTTAACTTGGATGATGCTAGCTAACCAGGTAGGGTATTTTTCTTCCCAAATGAAGCCAAAATCAATCAGTTTCTTGACTTCATAAATGACCTATTATTCTATGTCTAATCACATGCATCTAGGAGCTTGTTTGATAGGATTAGCAGTAGGCTCTATTACTAGTATATGGATCGTTACACTAGGAGCCAATCCAAGCATCTCTTAATAACTCCATGCAAAGCAGACCTTAAGCTCATTTAAAAGTCTAACTAAGTCATTAGTTTTAATTTCATTCAACAAAGAACTGATGTATGTGTGGATCTTCTTGACTCTAAGTTTATTTCTTTGAGCTCGTCGATGGTTGACTTGATCTCTTCTTTGAACTCTAGCGGTCCATCTTTGACTTCAAAATTATCTGGATTATCTGAAGTTTCTAATCACATATTCTCATATGAGTTAATATGATTTTAACAGAACCTATCAGATTCCAAATGATTGGTGATGACTAAGTAGTAATTGTCATCTTTGATTAGACCCATTGTACAAAGTCCTAGTCCCGATCTTAATTAAGAGCTTTTGCATTTATTCTTCCATATTATTTTGAAGTAGTCTGACCTATGCTGTAGGTCTTCACACCCGTGGATGACTTAGGGCTTCCTTAACTACCAAACCCTTAGCTTTTTAAGAGGAAAGTGGGGTTAGAGCTAAGGTTCTCAACTGATGTCTAACTATTCCACATAAACACTTGGATACATTTATGCTTTACTTTGGAGCCCGATCTTCATCACTATCTTGCTCAACTAACACCTTCAAGGGAATCTACTGCTAAGAAGAGTTGGCTAGCATGCTAAATATATAAGACTCATCCTATGAACTAGACTTTAAGTTTATATGGATAGTAGGTATACTCCTGATAGTTCGGACATATCTTTTATTAGGTGACCAATAAAGAGTTTTTCACCCTTGGGACTACCTCTGAACTGGCCACTTCCTTTGCTTGGTGGAGGTTAAGTAGTCCTACCCATATGTTCAAATGGAGTAATGAACTGTGGATGGAATCTAATGTCAGGCTCCACTTCCTCCTCCAAGTGTATTTCCTCTCCTTTTTATTTTCTTTTTCATTTTCTCTTTTCTTTTCTGTTTTCCTTTTTTATAATTTTATCTTTTTCTTTTTCTTTTTCTTTTATTTTTAAACTTTAACCAAGTTTGTGAGAATTGAGTTGTTGATTTTGAGGGAGGTAGTAAGCTGCATCCTCACATATGCCGACCTCATAAACTATAAATCGCTTGAGATCTCCTTTGACACAATAGACGATCCCACCTCTCATGAACTTCATACACTAATGTAGAGAGGATGGAACTATGTTGTTCTCATGTATCCATGGTCTCTCAAGCAAAGCATTGATAGATGTATGTGTGTCTATAATGTAAAACTTGGCTTCTCTCTTCCAATCATCTATCTCCATGGGCAACACTATGGAGCATAAGGCCTGTTAACCTCACTTTTGGAGTGCGAATTCAATTTTCCCATCTTAAACTTAGGAATCTTTTAGACACTAATACTTTCCTAGTCATAAGACACTTCTAAAAATTAGGTAAACACTTAGCCTAAAGACTTAGAAGGGTTAACCATAAGATTAGCTTATGCTTTGGAGATTAGGATAATTCACCTAGCCAATAACCTAGATCCAATCCATGTTCACCTTCTCAAACCAAACCTCAAGTTCAATTCAAACATCAAATTCAAATCTAAATCCAAACCCAAATTCAAAAACCAAATGATTGAAGCCCAAGATAAAATCCAAACTTGAAACCCTTCCTAACCATAAGACCTATCCCATGGACGTAGCCAAATCAATCCAAAATCAGCTGATTTTCTCATAATTAATTTATATCTTCAATCATCTTCTTAAATACTAATCAAATCTATATTCAAATGATCAAAACTAAATCGAACTTAATCAAATTAAATCAAGACCCTTCCTAAGCCATATGACCTATCCCATGGACTTAGCTAAATTTTAATCCAAATCAAGTCAAACTCAATTGATTTTCTCACAATTCAATCATATTTTCAATCATCTTCACAAATTTAAATGAAATATACATTTAAATCAACAAAAATAAATCAAACTAAAGCAAAATCCATCCAAAGCCACATGACCAACTCCATGGACTTAGCTAAATTCCTTCATTCCAAAACCCAAATTCAATTGATTTTTTTTCATGAATTAATCATACCTTCAATTATATTCATAAATATAAATGAAATATATAATCATCAAGCCAAACCAAAATCAACCCAAGTCAAAGCCTTAGCCCTTTTGACTTAAAATGTTCAAATGAACAAAAGCTAATTGGAATTGAATTTATACATCAATCCTAAATCCATATATAAACTCAACTAAATCAAACTCAACCCAAAATCAAGCTAACTAAACCCAATTGGTCCACTTGACCTAAAATGGAAAATTTGACCTATTTGAGCCAAGTTCTAATCCTACGAAAATGGGATTGAACCAAGGCCATTAAAATCTCACATCATGATTGTTGATCAACCTAGGTTGATCAATTATCATAAATTGGGTCAAACCAAGTCAACTTGGTCATTTGACCAAGTAAACCCTTAACCCATATGATCCTAAACTGCAACTAAGACAAATCTCTTAAAACAAAAGATTCATACAAAATCAAAAACAATATTTGACTATGACTTGACCTTCAATTGAGTCAAACCAAACCCAATTGGCCCTCTTGACCCAAGTTGACCCAAATTGACCTAAAAGACCAAATTGGGTCAAATCAAAATATAAACAAAATTGATTGCAACCAATGGCTCAAGTTCATTCCAAATTGATTGTTGAATGTGACTAAAGTCATGATTGGACACAATTGAACCCAACTGACATACTTAGCCTAAATTGACCTAAAGGGGCAAGTTGGCCTAAATCAAAACTAAATCCAAATTAATTGAAACCAAAGCTTACAATCATCTTCAATTAGTCAACTAAACCCAAACCAACACCTAACCCATGCTAATTTTGCTAATTTGGTCAATTTGGTCAACTTAACCCATTTGACCCAAATGAATTCAAATGAGCCAAAATCAAATCTAAGCCAAACTAAATGAAACCAATTGAACTAAAACATCCCAAATAATCATATGAACTTGGCCCAGCTCTTGGTTTGATCTAATTTGACCAATTGGTCAATTTGATGCAACCTAACCTAATTTGACCTAAATGAGTCAAATTGAGCCAAACCTAACCAAATCAACTCCATTTGACTTGAAATTTGGGCTAACGCACTTTTTGCTCATTTCAAATCTGGCCAAATCAAATCCAATGCCAAATGATCATTCTACCCTTAGGTCTAGGGCATCACATGAGTCAAATCACCAATGTAAGTGGTCATTTCCATACTTTTGCCACTTGATACTCTCCCAATGGTCCACCTAGGCAACTAGGACAAAGCCCAACCTAACCCAAGGGGTGGTTCGATCAGCCATGACCCATAGGAGGTGAAATCACTTCTCCCTCCCCATTTAGCATTTGAAACCCATAGGACACCCATGATTCCTCCTTGGCAGCCACCTCCACACCTTCAACCAACTTAGTGGAGCCAACTCACCTCTTCCCTGCCACCCACCACTCCATGAGATTATCGGACAGCCTCTTGAAGCCAAACTTGATCCCACCATTCGATCAAGATGAATGAGAAGGGGTATACACCCTCTCATTTCCACTCAAACACACACAAAAATCATTCCTCAGAGCTCTAGCTACCCAAGACTAGCTAGAGCCATTCCTTAAGCTCCCAAGCTCATTCCTCGATCAGAAAATTCCATTCCCGTCCATCCCGAAATAGGGTGCTCCCATTTCTGACCTAACTTCCCCATTTCTCCATCAAACTCAAATTAACTTTGCACACACGTTCCCTAGGCCTCATCAAACAAGAATGAATCATCTCCCAAGATTCTCGAGCAGGTGTGACTTTGATCAAAGCGAGCTCCAAATCATCGGTTGTGGCCTTGAGTGAACATCAAAGAATTGATCTAATTGCTGCTCAACAGGGCTTCATTTTCACTAGATAAAGCTTCTTTAATCATTCGAGCTGCCAGTCTTAAGCTTTGGCAAGGTATAATTCCATAATTGATCCTCCGAAATGGGTTGGAGCATTTTGAAGAAAACTTGCATCTCATGTGATCTTGGCCATTCAATTCCCTCCGATTATTATCGTGAAGGTGTGGAATCCTTTTGGAGTTGATCCGAGCTCAGGTAAGCTTGGATCTAGTGAACAATGGTGGATAGAATCCATTCTCCCTCACTTGCGTGATGTTAGATCAGTTATACACCCTCTCATTTCCACTCAAACACACATAAAAATCATTCCTTAGAGCCCTCACTACCCAAGATGAGCTGCTAGAGCCATTCCTTAAGCTCGTTCCTCGATCAAAAAATGGCATTCCCATCCATCTCGAAAAAGGGCGCTCCCATTCCTGACCTAACTTTCCCATTTCTCCATCAAATTTAAATTAACATTCCACACACCTTCCCTAGGCCTCGTCGAGCAAGAACAAATCATCTCCAAAGCTTCCCGAGCACTGGAGGTGTGACTTTGATCAAAGGCGAGCTCCAAATCATCAGTTCGTGGCCTTCTAAGCGAACAGGGTTTCGTCTCCACTAGATGAAGCTTCCTTAATTGTTCGAGTTGTCAATCTTGAGCTCCGACGAGGTATGCTTCCAAAACTGATCCTTAGGCAAAAATGGGTTGGAACTTTTTGAAGAAAACTTGCATCTTGTGTGATCTTGACCATTGGATCATATCCGATTGATGTCGTGAAGGTGTGCAAACCTTTTTGAGTTGATCCGAGCTCAGGTAAGCTCAGATTAAGTGAGCAATGGTGGATAGACTCCATTCTCCCTCACCTGCATGACATTAGATCACGCACTGTCCATTCTACATGATCGAAATAGACCATCGTGATTAGATCAGCTAGATCGATCTAATTTAATCCTATTAAGCTGTGGGATTAATCGTAGTCGTCTGATCTTAAATCGGATGACGGACGAGAAAGCGCATTCGGTTGACGAGACAGCTGGTCCACCCCTACCATGTGGCACTGAGTCGGATAAGTTTTAAGTAGCCAATGCCTCTACGCCATGTGGAAAGTGCATTGCGTTAGCGCGCCATGTGAAAAGTGTACCACGTCTGTACACCATGTGGCACCAATAGGTTTAAGCTTTATTTAGGCTTAATTAATCATTTTTAATGGATGAAACTTCTAAATCATAAAAAATCATAGAGAAATAAAAAAATGCAAATAAATGCTCATTTTAAAGTATTTTAGAGGAGAATTATTTAAAAATGATCATAATTAATTTTGAGCGATAAGGTTTAATTATAAATTAATTAGCTTCATTACTCATTAATTAGTTGAGCAATTAATCCAAAATTTTGTGGGTTAGTTTAATGGGATGACCTCTACCTCCCATGACATTCTTGAAATTTATTGCTCACTTAATTAAGAAAATTTACTAATTAAGCCTTAACTACTCTTTTAAGTTAATTAATCATCAATTGATCCCATGAACAGTAACAGCTTTGTTAAATAAGTTTATTAATTATTGCTAAATAGTAAGTGAACTAAGGAATACGGTTGGGACCCCTTTCACTAAGTTCTTTTAGCCTTTTTTTAAATGAAATTAATTAATATTTAACTAATTAATTAAATCACTTAATCAAATTGAAATCATAATCACATCAGACCTTATTAAATTAAATCATGGGGGTAGATCTTTAAGTGTTTAATAAACTAAAGGAGTTTAATGAAATTATGGTTAGTCCACATGTGTGGGAAAACCATAAGAGTAATTAATTAAGTCCCTTAATCAAACTAACTATTAATCATGAGCCAATTGCATTAGGCCCTATTTATTTCCTAGGATCATTGCAAGTTTATTTTCCATGCATATCATGTTGGCTCATAATTATTTAATTAATCACTTTAAGATGACTTAAGTAAGGGTAATTAATTCATCTAATTAAGGGTTCAACTTAACTAACCCATAAAATTAACTTAATTGCATTTCCTTAAATTAAATTAAATCACTAATGTGGGAATGGGTTTAAAACAACTAGTGATGATTTCTCTTCTCCTCTTTAAATAAAATTAAATACAAAAACTTAATTGTTAAAGAAGCTTTGGTTTGCTTTAAGTAATCCTATTTGATTTTATTATCCTTAAGAACTAGTTTGGTTGAATAAAACACATGCTTATATTTGATTGTCCTCTTTCCAATCATGTTAAATTTGGTATGTCATTTGAATCAATGCATCCACCTTTTCAAAATTAAGTAAAACAAAGTGGATTTTTTTATGTAAGCTTGCATGTGTTGACTTAATTTAATATATGAGTGGCTATTATCACTATTAAATCCAAATGTATTTTTCAAAAGCTTATAAATGAAAATTAATATGTGTTATTATTCTCGTTATAAATGCATAAGAAATGCATGTGCTTATAGCTTAAGTGTATGAATGTTGAGTTCCCTTTCCTTTATTCATATGTTGATTTATATAAGATTGAATGCTAATGGGAATATAGTCTGGACATCCCGAAAATACGAGGCTTTAGCTAGCCCAAAGGAAGTCATTTGATTAGCTCACTTCCCTAGTTTATTACTTGGTTGATGAAATCGAAAAGAAGAAATGTTGAATTTGAATTTGTTCTCTATTAAAAAAAATTCAAAAACCCTAAACCCAAAACTAAAACTTAAAGGCTAAACCAAAAACCTAAACCCTAAATCCTAAAACCTAAACCTAAACTAAATAAAACCTAAAAATAAAATAAATAAATAAATAGAACATATCCTAAATAAAATTAAATAAAAACCTAAACTAAAACCAAAACCTAAACCTCAAACTAAAATCAAATAAAAAATAAAAACTAAACTAAAATAAAGTAAATAAAAACCTAAACTAAACTAAAAATTAAAATAAACATAAAAATAGAAAACCTAAATAAAATAAAAACTAAATATAAAATAAAAATAAAATAAAACCTAAATTAAAATAAAATAAAAACTAAATAAAAATCTAAACCTAAAAAATAAACCTAAAAATAAATAAAAAATAAAACATAAACCCTAAACTTAAAAAAAAACCTAATATAAAAAAATTAAATAAACATAAACCTAAACTAAAATAAATTAAATTGAAATAAATAAAACCTAAACCTAAACCTAAAATAAACTAAACCTAAACGCTAAACTAAATAAAATAAAATAAAATAAAATTAAACCTAAACCTAAACTAAAAAATAAATAAAATAAAAACCTAAAACCCAAACCAAAACCAAAGAAAAAAACCTAAAAATAAAAGTAAAATAAAACTAAACAAAAAAAGAAACATTAACCTAAACCTAAAAATAAACTAAAAATAAACCTAAAATATAAACTAAACTAAGTAAAAATAAAAAATAAACCTAAACAAAAATATATAATAAAATAAACTAAAATAAAAAAAAATAACTTCATAAACTAAACAAACTTAAACCTACGGGTTTACTTAATTTTTTTTTTTTAAATCTTAAATCCTAAACCCTAAAATTAATCCTAAACCCTAAACACTAAACCTAGAACCCTAAACCTTAAAACCAGAAAGCCCAAAACTGAAACCCTAACCCACTGACCCTAAACCCTGAGCCTAAACCACACTCAGACTCAAAACCTAAATCCAACCCAAAATCCTAAATCTAGCCCTAAACCCTGGACCCTGAGCCACAACCTGAGCCATGACCCAAAGGCTAAACCCCCCTGACCACTACCTGGGCCAAATGACCTGACCTCTACCAATACCTAAACTGGGCCACACCCTTAAACCCACTGGCAACCCTCCACACTACCCTCCTAAACCCCTATAAACCTAAATATAAATGACTATAGATAAACAAGATATATACCTATTAACTTACATAATAATAAGATAAATAAAAACTAATAAAATAAATAAACTTACTAATATATAATAAACCTAATAAATACTAAATAAAATAAAATAATACTAAAATAATAAAACTAAATGATAAAATAATAAAATAAATAAAAACTAAATAAAATAAAATAAAATAAAAAAAAATAAAATAAATAAAACCTAAACATAAATAAATAAAAACTAAATAAAATAAAATAAAAAATAAAGCTTAAACCTAAAATAAATAAAAAATAAACTAAAATAAAATCTAAAACCTAAACCTAAAAAAAATAAAATAAACCTAAACTAAAATAAAATAATAAAATATAAACATTAAAAAATAAAATAAAAAATCACTAAAAAAATAAACTAAAACTAAAATCTAAAATAAATAAAATAAATAAACCTAAAATAAAATAAAAAATAAAAAATAAAATAAACCTAAATATGAATAAAATACAATAAATTAAAATAAATAAATAAATAAACTAATTAAACCTAAACTTACCGGTTTTCCTAATTTTTATAAAAAAAATAAAAAAAAACCTAAATCTTAAACCCCAAAACCACACAATAAAACCTAAACCCAAACCCTCTAAACCCTAAACCAACTTAAACCCTAACCTAACTGTAAACCATAAAGCATAAACCCATAAACCATAAACCCCCAAATCACGAACTAACCTTAAACCCTAATCCCTAAACCCTAAACATCAAACCCTAAACCTAAACCTAAAGTAACTAAATAAATTAAAAAATAAGTTTAAACCATAAAACATAATAAACTTTAACCTAAACCCTAAGGATGGGCAGAACCTTGATGGCAAGAACATCACTGTCAGCCAGGCTTAATCTAGATATGGCAGCGGAGGTGAAGGAGGAGGCGGCAGGGGATCTAAAGGTGCAGGTGGATATGGAGGTGGTGGTCTGAGCAGTGGTGGTTATGGAGGTGGGAGGAGCGGCAAGGTTCTGATGTGGTGGTGGGAGAGAGATCGGGGATATGATAGTGGATTCGCTTTCGAGAGGTGGGGTGATTGGGAACTCGAGAAAGAACGGTGATCGATCATTGCTTAGAACTATATCTTTAAGGTAGAGATGGTTCAAGTTATCTAAGGTGCTTGATTTGCTCTATGCGTGCTCACTTTTTATCTCTATCATCATTTTCATCTTAGAAAACTTAGAGTGTTACTTGGTTGATGAAATCAAAAAGATGATATGTTGAATCAAAAATTGTTCTCTATTAAAAAAACCAAAAACACTAAACACTAAACTAAAACTTAAACCCTAAACCTAAAACCTAAACCCTAAACCCTAAACCCTAAACCCTAAAATAAACCCTAAACTTAACCCCAAAAAATCCTTAAATGACCAAACCATAAACCTTAAAAGCTAAAAAACATAAACCTAAACAAAATTAAACATAAAATAAATAAATAAATAAACCTAAACCAAAATATAAAAAAATAAAAAAAATAAAATAAAACATAAACTAAACCTAAACCTAAAAAAATAAAAAATAAAAACTATAAACTAAACTAAAATTAAAAAAAATAAAAACCTAAACTAAACTAAAAATTAAAATCCTAAAAATAAAAAACCTAAATAAAATAAAACCTTAACATAAAATAAAAATAAAATAAACATAAGGTAAAATAAAATAAAGACTAAATAAAAACCTAAACCTAAACAATAAACTTAAAAATAAAACCTAAAAATAAAACTTAAAAATAAATAGAAAAATAAAATCTAAACCTTAAACCAAAAAAAACCTAAAGCAAAAATAAAATAAAATAAACATAAACTAAACTAAAATAAACTAAATAAATAAAACCTAAACCTAAACTTATTAAACTAAACCTAAACCTCTAAACTAAATAAAATAAAATTAAAAATAAACTACTTAAAAAAAAAACCTATGAAAACCAAAACCTAAACCTAAAATAAAATAAAAACCTAAAAATAAAAAGTAAAACCTAAACCTAAAAAATAAACTAAATTAAAAATCCTAAAATAAAATAAATAAACTAAACTAAATAAAAATAAAAAATATACCTAAATTAAAATTTAAAATAAACTAAATAAACCTCAACCTACAAATTTTTTTATTTTTTTTTTAAAAAACCCTAAACCCTAAACACTAAACACTAAATCGTAAACCCTAAACCCTAAACTTTAAAACTAACCATAAAACCGAAACCCTAAACTCTAAACCCTAAACCCTAAACCCCTAAACCCTAAACCATTAACCCTAAACTTTAAACCCTAACCACTCCTTTAAACCAAAACCACAACCTAATAAACCTAAACCTAAACCTAAACCCTAAGAATAGGTAGAACCTTGATGGCAAAAATATCACCGTCAACCAAGCTCAATCTAGATCAGATGGTGGAGGCGAAAGTGGAGGCAGTGGTTATCACAGTGGTGGTGGGGGATCCTAAGGCACTGGTGGATATGGAGGTGGTGGTCAGAGCTGTGTAGGTTATGGTAGCAGGAGGAGCGACGGAGGTTACAGCCATGGCGGTGGTGGAGGGAGAGATTGGGGCTATGATGGTGGATCCCACTACCCGAGAGGCTTGGGTGGTTCTGATGGGAACTAGAAAAACTAAAGAATGACCGATCTTATCTGCTGCTTATGGAATTGTGTCTCTACATTAGAGACGGTTCTAGTTATCTAGGATTTTTGATTTGCTCTATGCGCTTATGTCTTAGAAAACTTGGTGTGTTTCTTGGTTGATGAAATCACAAAGAAGAAATATCGAATCTAAATTTGTTATCTCTTAAAAAAATAATAATAATAAAAACCCTAAACCATAATCCTAAAACCTAAACCATAAACCCTAAACCCAGAAAACCAAAAACCCAAACCTAAACCACTAAACCTAAACTACCTAAACTAAACCATAAACTCCTTCCCTAAACCTACCCTCCCTAAACCTAACCTAACCACTCTACCCTAAACTAACTCACAACCTAAACTACACCTAAACCCTAAACCACAACTCCAAACTAACCTCACACTCCACCACACTTTAAACCCTAAACCAAACCCTAAACCCCTACCACCACTAAACCTAAACCTAATCCTAAATCACCAGGCCACAAGCCCTAAATCCTAAACCATAAACCTCCTCCACCTAAACCTAAACTAAACTAAATTCACTAATAAAATAAAAGACCTAAAAATAAACCTAAAAATAAAATAATAAAATAAAATAAATATATAAAATCTAAACTAAACTAAAAAATAAAATAAATCTAAGAAAAAAACCTAAATAAAATAAAACTAAAATCAAAATAAAATAAACTTAAAGTAAGCCTAAAATAAAATAAAATAAAAAATAAAATAAAACATAAAAAATAAACCTAAAATAAACCTAAACCCTAAACTAAAAAAAACATAAATCTAAAATAAAAATAAAATAAACAAAATAAAATAAACCTAAACTAAAATAAACTAAATAAAACCTATACCTAATCCTAAAAAAACTTAAACCTAAACCCCAAACTAAATAAAATAAATTAAACTAAAAGAAAACCAAAACCTAAAAATAATCCTAAAATAAAAACTTAAAACCTAAAAATAAAATAAATAAAAAAACCTAAACCTAAGTAAAATAAAAATATAATATAAAATAAAAATATAAACTATAACCTAAACCTAAACCTAAACCTAGAAAGAAAAAATTAATCTAAAATAAAATAAATAAAACCTAAACTATAAAAAAAAATAAAACCTAAATAATATAAAACTAAACCAAAATAAAATGAACTAAACCTAAAATAAAATAAAATAAAACAAAATAAAATCCTAAACATAAAATCTATAAATAAAATAAATATAAAATTAGATAACCAAATCCTAAAAAAAAAACATTAAACCCTAAACCCAAAACCCAAAACCATAAATCCTAAACCCCAAACCCAAAACCATAAATCCTAAACCCCAAACCCAACCACTGACCCTAAATCCTAAACCCCAAACCTAAACTAAACCAAGCTAACCTAAACCACACCCTAAAAAAGCTAAAACCTCTAATATATAAACCTATGAATAAAATAAATAAATAAAACTAAACCAAAATAAAATAAAAACCTAAACCACATTAAAATAAAATAAAAAACATAAACTAAAACCTAAACTATGGAGAAAATAAAATAAAATAAAACTAAACTAAAATAAAATAAGTAAAAACCTAAACTAAACTAAAAAAAATTAAAAAAACTAAATAAAATAAAAACTAAATCTATATTAAAAATAAGATAAACATAAAAACCTAAAAATAAATAAAAAATAAAACCTAAACCCTAAACTAAAAAATAAAACCTAAACATAAAATAAATTTAAAACAAACCTAAACCTAAACTAAAATAAATAAAACCTAAACCTAAAATAAACCAGGAGAAGGTAACTAAATAAAATAAAAAAAACTAAAATAAACCTAAACCAAAACTAAAAAATAAAATCTAAAATATAAAATAAAACCTAAAATCTAAAACTAAAAGTAAAATAATACTAACACAAAAAATAAAAATAAATCCTAAACCTAAAATAAAATAAAATAAAACTAAACTAAAATAAACGTGACCTAAACTTAAACCTAAAAATAAAGTAAAACCTAAAATCTAAACTAAATAAAAAATAAACTAAAAAATACTAAATAAAAATAGTAAACTAAATAAATCAAATAAAATAAATAAATTAAATAAACTGACCTACTGGTTTTATTGATTAAAACCATAAACCTACCCTAAACCTAAATCCTAAACCCCTAACTACACTAACCCCCAGGCCCTGACCATAAACTAAACTCCTGCTCCCTAAACCCTAAACCACTGACCCACATTAAACTAAACCCTAAACTGACACTAAACCTCGAACCCAGTTAAACCTATTCTGATCTAACTGACCTAACCACTGACCCTAAACCCTGATCTAAAACGGACCCCAGGCCATGACTAAACTGCCAACCCCTGACCCACAAACCCTCATGGCTAAACCATAAACCCTGATCTAAAGGCCTAAACCCTGGGCCCTAAACCACTGACCCTCTAAACATACACTGACCCCACCAAACTAAAACATACTGAGCTAAACCTAATAAACTAGATAAAACCTAGTAGATGATAAAATAAATAAAGTAAATAAATAAAATAAATAAAATAAATAAATAATTTATATTAAAATAAATAAAAATAACTAAATAAATTTGGATTGGTTTATGATTTTTTTTTTAAAAAATGTAAACCCCAAATCCTACCTAAACAAAAAAACAGGCCTTCTTAAACCTAAACCCTAAACCTAAATCACTGCCCTAAATAACCTAAACCCTAAACCCTAACTAAACTCTAAACCTTAAAAGCATAAACCATAAACCCTAAACCCTAAAAGCATAAACCCTAAATTCCTAAAACAAACCCCCCACAAAACCCCAAACCCTAAACCCTAAACCCCAAACCCTAAACCTAAATAAATTAAAAAATAAACTTAAACCCTAAAACTTAATAAACCGTACCCTAAACCTAAACCTTAAGAATGTGTAGAACCTTGATGATAAGAACATCATTGTCAACTAAGTTCAGTCTAGATCTGGCGGTGGTTATCACAGTGCTAGTGGGGGATCTGATGGTGTTAGTGGACATGGATGTTGTGGTCAGAGTAGTGGTGGTTATGGAGGCAGGAAGAGCAACGGAGATTATAATTGTGGTAGTGATGGAGAGAGATATCGGGGATATGATGGTGGATCCTGTTACTTGAGAGGTTGGGGTGTTCTGATGGGAACTGGAGAAATTGAAGAATAGATGATCAGATGTACTGCTTATGGAACTATGTCTTTACAGTAGAGACAGTTCTAGTTATCTAGGGTTTTTAATTTGCTCTATCCATTCTCATTTTTGATCTATGTCCTCACTAGTGTCTTAGAAAACTTGGTGTGTTACTTTGTTGATGAAATGAAAAATAAGAAATGTTGAATTTGAATTTGTTCTCTGTTAAAAAAAAACCAAAAACCTTAAACCCTAAACCCTAAACCATAAAAAACCTAAACCCTAAACCCTAAACCCTAAAACACTAAACCCTAAACCCTAAATGCTAAAACCTAAACCCTAATCCCTTAACCCTAAACCCTAAACCTTAAACCAAAAACCCTAAACCATAAACCATAATGTTTAAACCCTAAAAAGCTAAAAACTTAAACCTAAACCTAAACCTAAAATGGAAAAAAAATAACTAAACTAAAATAAAATAAATAAAAACCTAAATTAAACTAAAAATAAAAAACCTAAATAAAATAAGAATTAAACCTAAAATAAGAAAATAAATTTAATCGAAACTGAAATAAAATAAAAATAAATAAAAACTAAATAAAAATGCAAATAAAAATAAAACTAAATAAAATCTAAATAAAATGGAAATAAAATAAAATAAATAAAATAAAAAATAAAATAAATTAAAATAAATAAAAATAAATAAAAAATAAACTAACTAAACTTAAACATACAAGTTTACTTAATTTTAAAAAAAAAGAAAAAAATAAAAAAGCCCTAACCCTAAAGCCTAAAACTAATCATAAACCTGACCACTAAAACCCTAAACCCAAACTAAACCTTAAATCCTAAAATGTTAAACCAACTACTAAACCCTAAACTTACAACCCTAAATCATTAAAACCCAAAACTTTAAAACCTAAAATAAATAAAACCTAAAAATAAAATAAATATAAAAATATAAAACTAAATAAAATAAATTAATTAAAATAAAAACCTAAACCAAAACCTAGATCTAAACCTACACCTAAAAATAAAATAATATAAAAAATAAAAACTAAACTAAAATAAAATAAAAAAAAATTAAACTATGCTAAAAAATGAAATAAACCTAAAATTAAAAAACCTAAACAAAATAAAATTAAACCTAAAATAAAAAAAATAAAATTAAAATAAAATCAAATAAAAACCAAATAAAAACCCAACCTTAAAATAAATAAAAAATAAATAAACCTAAACTAAAATAAACTAAAGTAAAATAAATAAAACTAAACCTGAATAACAAAACCTACTAAACTAAATAAAATAAAATAAATGAAATTAAACCTAAATCTAAAAAAATAAAATTGAAAAGTAAACCTAAAATATAAACCTAAAACCTAAACTTAAAAATATGAAATAAAATCTAAATTTAAACCTAAAAATAAAAAATAAAACCAAAACCTAAAAAAATAAAATGAAACTAAAACTAAATTGAAAAATAAATCTAAACAAAAACTTAAGCCTAAAAAATAAACTAAAATAAAATAAACTAATCTAAAATAAATAAACTAAACTAACTAAAATAAAAAATAAACCTAAATTAAAATAAAAATTAAAATAAACTAAATTAAATATCAAATAAACTAAATAAACCTAAACTTAATAGTATTTTTGATTTAAAAAAATTATTAAACCCTAACCCTAACCCTAAATCCTAAATCCTAAAAGAAACCCAAAACTAAACCTAAACCCTAAACCCTAAACTAAATCCTACCCAACCCTAAGCCACTTAAACTAACCCTCTTTAAACACTAACCCTAAATCCTAAAACTAACCTAAATTCAACCAAACCCTTATAATTCCTAAACCCTAAAACCCCAACCCCCTAACCTTCCCTAACCCTAAATTCTACTAAACCCTAAACTATAACCCCACCCAAACCTACCACCCCCACCTAAACCTAAACTAAATAAACATAAAATAAAATAAATAAAACACAAACCTAAATAAAATAAAATAAAATAAAACCTAAACTACCCAACCTAAACTAAAAATAAATTATAATAAAATAAAACTAAAATAAAATAAAATAAATAAAACCTAAACTTAAAAAACTAAAGCTAAAAAACTAAAATAAAATAAAATTTAATAAAAATAAAAATAAAAACCCTAAAAAACTAAGTAAACCTAAACTGCATTCTTAATTTTTTTGATAAAACCATAAAAACTAAACCTTAAACCCTAAATCCTAAACCTTAAACCATAAACCTAAGTTAAAGTAACTAAATAAATTTTAAAAAAATCCTAAATCCTAAAACCTAATAAACCTAAACCTAAACCAAAACATTAAGATTGGCAGAACCTTAGTGACAGGACCATCACCGTCAACCAAGCTCTGTCCATATCCGGCGGTAGAGGCAAAGGTGAAGGCGATAATTATAGAAGTGGTGGTGGGGGATCTGAATGTGTTGGTGGATATGGAGGTGGTGGTTAGAGCAGTGGTGGTTATGGTGGCAGGAGGAGCGACGGAGGTTACAACCGTGGTGGCGAGGGAGAAAGGGGGATATATGATGGTGGATCTACTTGAGGCGGTGGTTCGATGGGCTGGAGAAATTGAAGAACGGCCGATCCATTCTATTGCTTTTGGAACTGTGTCTTTATAGTAGAGACGGTTCTAGTTATCTAGGTTTTTGGATTTTCTCTATGTGTGCTCACTTTTGATCTATGTCGTCACATGTGTCTTATAATACTTAGTGTGTTACTTAGTTGATGAAATCACAAAGAAGAAATGTTGAAACTGAATTTGTTCTTTATAAAAATAATAATAATAATAAAAAGCCCTAAACCCTAAACTTAAAACCTAAACCCAGCCCTAAAACCCCCAAACCCTACCACACCCTAAACCTACCTCCTAACCCTACCAACCACCACCATAAACCTAATCCCTAAATCTTAAACTCTAAACTCCCTAACCCTAACCCCAACCCTCTAAACCACTTAAACCCTAAACACCCTAAACTCACAGGCTCCCAAAATCTAAACTAAAACCAAACCCCACCACTCCCTATTAACCTAAAATCTGGGTTAACCACACACTACCACCACCCAACCACAGGCCCTGACTCCCTAAACTGGGCCACAGGCCTAAACCACTTAACCCAGGCCCACCTAAACCCTAAACCCAGGCCACTGAGCCTAAACCCTGAGCCCTAAACCAAAAACTCTAAATAAACATAAAAATAAAATAAATAAATCCTAAATTTAAACCTTAGAAAAACAAAATAAACTAATTAAATTAAAATAAAATAAAATAAATAAAAACCTAAACTAAACTAAAAAAAATAAAATAAATTTAAGAACAAAAAACCTAAATAAAATAAAAACTAAACATAAAATAAAAAATAAGCTTAAAATAAACCTATAATTAAATAAAATAAAACTAAATAAAACATAAACCTAAAATATAAACTTAAAAATAAATAAAAATAAAATAAACCCTAAACAAAAAAAAACTAAACCTAAAATAAAAAAAAAACCTAAACTATAAAATAAAATAAAAATAAATAAAACCTATACCAAAACATAAATTAAACTAAACTTAAACCCTAAACTAAATAAAATAAAATAAAATAAAAATAAACCTAAACCTAAAGTAAAAAAATAAAACCTAAAAATAAAATTAAAATAAAAACCTAAAACCTGAACTAAATAAAATCAAAAAATAAAATAAATAAGAAAACCTAAACCTAAACAAAATAAAAAAATAAAAAATAATAAAAACATAAAATACAACATAAACCAAAACCTAAACCCAAAAAGAAAAAAACTAAACTAAAATAAAATAAATAAAAACTTAAACTAAACTAAAAAAATAAAAAACCTGAATAATATAAACAATAAAGCTAAAATAAAAATGAAATAAACCTAAAATAAAATAAAGTAAAAACAAAATAAAAATATAAACCTAAAAAATTTGAAAAATAAATAAAAAATAAATAAATACTCCCTAACCCTAAATCCTAAACCCTAAAACCAAGCCCTAAACCCCAAAACCAACAACCCTAAACCCCAAACCCTAAACCTTAAAAAGCTAAAAACCTAAACCTAAACTAATTAAAACCTAATAATAAAATAAATAAATAAACCAAATGAAACTAAAATAAAAAATAAAATAAAATAAAAACATAAACTAAAAGCTAAACCAAAACATAAAAAGAAAATAAAATAAATTAATTAAATAAGAACCTAAACTAAAAATTTAAAAACTAAATAAAATAAAACTTAACCTAAAATAAAAATAAAATTAACATAAAAAAAATAAGATAAAACTAAATAAAACCTAAACCTAAAAACCCAAAATAAAACCTAAAATAAATAAAATATAAAATTTAAACCCTAAACTAAAAAAATGTAAGCCTAAAATAAAAATAAAGTAAACCTAAACCAAAACTAAAATTAATAAAACCTAAACTTAAATCTAAAATAAAGCAAACCTAAATCAAACGCTAAACAAAATAAAATAAATCTAAACTAAAACTATAAAATAAAATATAAAAACAAACCTAAAATAGAAACCTAATACCTAAACCTCAAAATAAAATAAAATAAAACCTAAAAAATAAAAAAAATGAAACCTAAACCTAAAAAAATAAAAATAAAACTAAACTAAAAAATAAACCTAAACATAAACCTAAACCTAAAAAATAAACAAAAATAATAAACCTAAACTAAAATAAATAAACTAAATTAAATTAAAATAGAAAATAAACCTAAATAAAAATAAAAAATAAATTAAACAAAAATAAATAAAAAATAAACTAAATAAATTAAATAAACCTAAACCTACCAATTTACTTAATTTTTTAAAAAAAATCATAAACCCTAAATCATAAATACTAAACCCTAAACCCTAAACCCTAAAAAGCCCTAAATCCTAAACCCTAAACCCTAAAACCTAAATAATAAACCCTAAACCCTAAACCCTAACCTTAAACCTTAAACCCTAAACCTCAAACCCTAAACCTAAACCTAAAGTAACTAAAAAAACTAAAAAGTAAACCTAAACCCTAAAACCTAATAAACCCTAAAAATGGGAAGAACCTTGACAGGAGGAACATCACCGTCAACCAGGTTCAGTCTGGATCTAGTAGTGGAGGTGAAGGCTAATGCGGCCGTTATCTCAATGGTGGTGGGGGATCTGGAGGTGCTGATGGATATTGAGGTGGTAGTCGAAGCAGTGGTGGTTATGGAGGTAGGAGCGACGAAGGTTACAGCTATGTTTGTGGCGGAAGGAGAGATCGGGGATATGATGGTGTATCCCGCTACTCGATAGGTCGGGGTGGTTCTGATGGGAACTGGGGAAAGTAAAGAATGACTGATTCGATCTACTGATTATGGAACTATGTCTTTACAATAGAGACGGATCTAGTTATCTAGGGTTTTTGATTTTCTCTATGAGTGCTCATTTTTTATTTATGTCTTCACTTGTGTCTTACAAAACTTGGTACTTGGTTGATGAAATCAAAAGAAGAAATGATGAATATGAATTTGTTCTCTGTTAAAAGCAAAACCAAAACCCAGCTAAACCTATCCTAAACCTAAAATGTAATGCTAAACCCTAACCCTAAAATATAAAATAAACCCTAAACCCTAAAACCCTAAATCTTAAAACCTAAACCCTAAACACTAAACCCTAAACCCTAAAACCTACAACCCTAATCCCTAAACTCTAAACCCTAAACCTTAAACCCTAAACCCTAAACCTTAAATCATAAAAACCTAAAAACCTAAACCTAAACTAAAAAAAAACTATAAATAAAATAAATATAAAAACCTAAACCTAAATAAAAATAAAAAATAAAATAAAATAAAAGCCTAAACTAAAACCTAAAACCTAAACCTAAAAATAAAATAAACTAATGATAATAAAGTAAAATAAAATAAATAAAAACCTAAACTGAACTAAAAAATAAAATAAACCTAAGAATAAAAAACCTAAATAAAATAAAAAGTAAATGTAAAATAAAAATAAAATAAATTGAAAATAAAATAAAATTAAAACCTAAGCCAAAAAAATAAACCTTAAAATAAAACCTAAACCCTAAACTAAAAAAACCTAAACCAAAAATAAAAATAAAAAGAAAATATAAAATAAACCTAAACCTAAACTAAAATATACTAAACTAAAAAAAATAAAACCTAAACCTAAACTAAATAAAATAAAATAAAATAAACTAAAAATAAACCTAAACCTAAACTAAAAAATAAAACCTAAAAATAAACCTAAAATAAAACATAAACTAAACCTAAAATATAAAAAAAATAAAACCTAAAAAAATAAAACTCTACAAATAAATGTAACCTAAAAAAAAATAAAATAAAAACCTAAACTAAAATAAATAAACCCAAAATAAATAAACTAAATTAAATAAAAATAAAAAATAAACCTAAATAAAAATAAAAAAACAAAATGAACTAAATAAACAAATTAAACTTAAACCTACTGCTTTACTTATTATTTTATTTTTTTATAAAAAAACCATAAACTCTAAATCCTGAACCCTAAACCCTTAGACCTAAATCCTAAAGCCTAGAACCTACAACCCTAAACCATAAAAAATCCTAAACCCTAAACCCTAAACCCAAACCACAAACCCTAAACTCTAAAATCATAAACCCTAAAACCATAAACTTTAAACCCAAAACCTTAAACCATAAACCCTAAAACTTAAGCCCTAAACCCTATCCCTAAGCCCTAAACCCTAAATCGTAAACCCTCAACCTAAACATAAAGTAACTAAATAAATTAAAGAATAAACCTAAGCCCTAAAACCTAATAAACCTAAACCTAAACCCTAAGAATGGCATCTTCTTTTGATTGAGGACTAGACTATTTCTGGTTAGTACTACTGAGCTTTGGTTGCCCTCTGGTTTTGGTGGCTCTCTGTTCTTGTTGATCTCCTGCTATGTTGGTTTAGGATGGCCTGGTGATTGGCACGCTTCAAAGCTTGCTTGTTTGCCATTTTCCCTAGCCTCTTCTTTTCCTTGTGAGGGTTTATTGGCTAGTGGTTGCTTGATGGCTATCATATTTTCTAGCATTTTGCTTTCTATTTTGGCTATCTAGTGTCGTGATTATTGGTTGAGCCTAGCGTTGGCTTTGTTCCATCTTGGGCTGAGTTACTCTCTCTAGAGATGTTATTTGCTATCTAGTTTTTGATCCCCTTTTCTGGTGGTTTTTTGAAGTTTTTTTGTGGTGCTTGCCTCTTGGCTGGATGGCCCATTGGCTTGTCATTTCTTTCTATTATGGGATGAACTTATTTGTGCTTTTAGTTGTTCTTGGCTCTATTGCTATATCTGTTGATTCTTGCTGCTATGTTTAGCTGGGTGGCCTTGATGGCTGGCTGCAGTTGTGCTGTTGGTTGGTGGATCTGCATGAATTTTTGCTTTTTTCCTTTGGTCTTTGTTTTTTTTGGGTGGCTTTGATGGTGGCTGTTTCTTGGCTGCTGCCTTGTTTGGTTTGTTTCTTTACTATGGATTGGCTATATATTTTACTAGTTAGTTGCCTATTTAATATTGATGATAGATACTGGAACTTGGCTAGCTCTTGGATGTTGGCTATTTGGTTTAATCGAGCTGTGTTGGCATGATGGCTGGGATGTTTCCCTTATTATCCTTTTGGTTGGTAGAACCATATGTGATTGTAACCCTTCTTCTGAAGTTTGGATGCTCAGATATCCTGTAACCCATTAAGATGAATGTGACTGAGCATGAGCCTTATCTAAGATTTTTATCATTTTGTTTCTTTTGTGTGTGCTTATCCTTATTTCTAGATGGTTATCTCTATCTTAAGTTCTTTGTCAATTTGTGGCAGGTTTTGGGGCTATAGGTGGTTTTTGCATCTCTCAGAAGATTTTGAGAAATCAATTGATTTGGCAGGCCTTCTTAGAATTTTGTGATGTTTCTTTCTTAGTTTTTGTCTTTTCTTTCTTTTGCTTTGGTTTTCTTGTAATAGGTAGGGGATTTATCTCTTTAGGCTAACTATAGCTCTATAAATAGCAGTTTAAAGATTTATCGCCTTTAAGGACCATGTATCCGTTACTTTTTTGCAATAAAATTCTCCCACTTTTGATTTAAAAAAAGTGGTGGTGGGGTATCTTGAGGTGTTGGAGGATCTGGAGGTTGTGGTTGGAGTAGTCGTGGTTATGGAGGCAGGAGGAGCGATGGAGGTTATAACCATGGTGATGGCGGAGGGAGAGATTGGGGAAATGATGGTGGATCCCCTTACTCAAGAGTCCGGGGTGGTTTTGATCAGTACTGGAGAAACTAAAAAATGGTCGATCCGATCTGCTGCTTATGGAACTCTTTCTTTATAGTAGAAACAGTTCTAGTTATCTAGGGTTTTTATTTGTTCTATGCAGATTCATTTTTTATCTATGTTGTTGCTTGTGTCTTAGAAAGCTTCTTGTGTTACATGGTTTATGAATTCAAAAAGAAAAAATGTTGAATCTGAATTTGTTCTCTATTAAAAAAAACCAAAATTCCTAAACCCTAAATTAAAACTTGAACCATAAACCTCAAACCTAAACCTTAAACCGTAAATATTAAGCCTAAACTCTAAAATCCCTAAACCCTAAATCGTAAACCCTAAACTCTAAACCCTAAACCCTAAAATGCTAAACCCTAAACCATAAACCTTAAAACCAAAACCCTAAACCTTAAACCCTATACCCTAATCCCTAAACCCCAAACCCTAAACCCTAATCCCTAAACCCTAAACTGACCCTAAACCTTAAACCCTAAAAAGTAGAAAACCTAAACCTAAACTAAATAAAACATAAAAATATAATAATAAAAAAAACTGAAACAAAAATAAAATAAAATAATAAAAAATAAATAAAAAGATAAATTAAAACCTACACCTAAACCTAAACCTAAAATGAACATAAAACAAAAAATAAAAACAAACTAAAATAAAATAAATAAAAACCTAAACTATACTATAAAATAAAAAACCTAAATAAAATAAAAACTAAACCTAGAAAATAAAATAAACTTAAAAAATAAAATAATAACTAAATAAAACCTAAACCTAAAAAAATAAATCAAAAAAAATATAAAAATTAAAATCCTAAACTAAAAAAAAACCTAAACCTGAAATAAAAATAAAATAAACCTAAACTAAAAATAAAATAAATAAAACTTAAACCTAAAATAAATAAACAAAAATAACAAAAAAAACCTAAACTAAAAACTAAAACTTAAAAATAAATCTAAAATAAAAACCAAATACCTAAACCCAAAAAAACTTAAACTCGTAAAATAAAAATAAAACCTAAACCTAAAAGTAAAGTAAAAATTAAACTAAAAGAAACCTAAACCTAAACCTAAACTTAAACAAATAAACTAAAATAAAAACCTAAACTAAAAAATAAACTAAATAAAAATAAACCTAAATAAAAATAAAAAATAAAATAAACTAAAATAAATAAAATAAATTAATTAAATAAACCAAAACCTACCATTTTACTTAACTTAAAAAAAATAAAATAAAATAAATAAAAAAAATCCTAACCCTAAACCCTAAACCAATAACATTAAACCCTAAAACCCTCCAAAACTCCAAACCCTAAACTAAATCTAAACCTAAACCACAGGCTAAAAAACTAAAATGTGACCTAAACCTAAAACCCTAACCTAACTGAACAAAAAAACACTAGGCCAAAACCTACTGAGCCCTAAACTGTAAACACTAAACCACATAAATATAAACCTAAACCCTAAAACTACTAAATAACAGATAAAATAAAATAATAAAATCCTAAATTAAACCTAAACATAAACCTAAAATAAAATAAAATAAATAAAACTAAACTAAACTAAAATAAATAAAACCTAAACTAAACCAAAAATAAAATAAGCTAAAAATATAAAATAAAATTAAATAAAATAAAATAAAATAAGATAAAATAAAATAAAACTAAATAAAATTGAACCTAAAAATAAACCTAAAAATAAAACTTAAAATAAATAAAAATAACACCTAACCCTAAACTAAAACCTAAACCTAAAATAAAATAATCAGATAAAATAAACCTAAACTAAACTGATAAATAAAACCTAAACCTAAACCTAAATTAAACTAAACCAAAACCTAAACCTAAACAAAATAAAATAAAATAAAATGAAAATAAACCTAAGACTAAACTAAAAATTATAACCTAAAAATAACATAAAATAACATCCTAAAACCTAAACTTAAAAAAATAAAATAAAAACCTAAACTTAAACTAAATATTAAAAAATAAAACCTAAACCTAAAAAATAAAATTAAAAATAAAACTAAACTAAAAAATAAACCTAAACTTAAAACTAAAAAATAAACTAAAATAAAAAAACCTAATATAAATAAACTAAACTAAATAAAAATAAAAATAAACCTAAATAAAAATCCAAAATCAAAATAAATTAAAATTAACCTAAACTTACCTATTTACTTATTTTTTAAAAAAAATATCCTAAATCATAAACTAAAAAAATAAAACCTAAAAATAAACCTAAAATAAAAACCTAATACCTGAACTTAAAAGAATAAAATAAAAACGTAAACCTAAGTCAAAAAATAAAAAATAAAACTTAAACCTAAAAAATAAAATAAAAATAATACTAAACTAAAAAATAAACATAAAGCTAAACCTAAACAAAAAAATAAACTAATAAAAAAAAAATCTAAACTAAACTAAAAAATACTAAATAAAATAAAATATAAATATAATAAATAAAATAAAATAAATAAACTAAATGAACTCTTTTTTTTTAAAAATAAAATGCTAAAATAATAAAAAGTAATAAAAACCTAAACCCTGTTAACCTGGACCACTAAACTAAACCACCAACCTAACCCCTTGCCTACCCAAAACCAAAACCCAAACCCTGAGCCCAAAACACACACTCTATGAAAAATTAAACTCAACCCTAAACCCTAGGCAAACCCTGACCCAACTAAACCTAAACCTAAATCTAAAACCTACCATAAACTAAACCATAAAATCCTAAAACCCCTGAGCCTAAAGCCCTAGACCATAAACCCTAAAACTGACTAAATAAATAAAAGACCAAAACTAAAATAAACTCTAAACTAAACTAAACCTAAAATGGATTAAAATAAATAAAACTAACATAAAATAAAATAAATAAAACCTAAACTAAATGAAAATAAAATAAACCTAAAATAAAAAAACCTTAATGAAATTAAAAATAAACATAAAATAAAAATAAAATAAGCCAAAGATAAAATGAAATAAAAACTAAATAAAAACCTAAACCTAAACAATAAAACTAATAATGAAACCTAAAAATAAATAAAAAATAACACCTAAACCCTAAACTAAAAAAAAAATTATCCTAAAATAAATAAATAAAATAAACAAAATAAAATAAACATAAGCCAAAAATAAAATAAATAAAACCAAAACCTAAACCTAAACCTAAACCTAAATTAAATAAAATAAAATAAACTAACAATAAACCTAAGCCTAAACTAAAAAAAAACATAAAATAAACCTAAAATAAAAACCAAAAAGCTTAACCTAAAAAACTAAAATAATAACCTAAACCTAAACCTAATAATAAAAAATAAAACTTAAACCTAAAAAATAAAATAAAAATAAAACTAAATGAAAAAATAAACTTAAACCAAAAAATAAACCAAAATAAAAAAATCTAAACTAAAATAAATAAACCTAATATAAATAAATTAAATTATATTATATTAAAAATAAACCTAAAGAAAAATAAAAAATAAAATAAAAGAAAATATATTATAAATAAACTAAATAACCTAAACCTATATATTTACTTAATTTTTTTTTAAAAACCCTAAACTACAAAATAAAACCTAAAAATAAACCTAAAATAAAGACCTAAAACTTAATCCTAAAAAATAAAATAAAAATCTAAACTTAAACTTAAAAATATAACATAAAACTTAAACATAAAAAATAAAATAAAAATAAAACTAAACAAAAAAATAAACCTAAACCTGAACCTAATCCTAAAAAACAAATTAAATAAGAAACCTAAAATAAAATAAATAAACCTAAAATAAATAATATAAGCTAAATAAAAATGAAATTGAACCTAAATAAAAATAAATAATAAACTATAATAAATAAAAAATAATCTAAATAAACTTGAACCTTTCGATTTACTTAATTTAAAAAAAAATAATAAAATAAATGAATAAATAAAACCCTAATCCCTAAACCCTAAATCTTAAACCTTAAACCCTAAACCCTTAACCAAAAATAAAAACCCCAAACCATTAACCCTAAACTCTAAATTCTAAACCTAATCCTTAATCTCTAAAACCCCAGACCCACAAACCATAAATTAACCCTAAACCTAGCTCACAAACCAACCAAAACCATAACCAAAACCCAAAACTAAACATGAAACCACAACCTTAAACCACAAAACCCTAAACCATCAAAAGCACTAAACACTAAACTAAACCCAACCCAAAACCACAGCAACTAATCTCTAAACCCTAAAGCCCCAACTCTAAAACCACAAACCCTAAACCTAAACCCTAAAAACTAACCTAAACCCTAAACCAAACTTAAACCCTAAACCTAAACTTAAAGAAACTAAATAAATAAAAAAATAAACCTAAACCCTAAAACCTAAACTTAAACCTAAACCCTAATAATTTGCTGAACCTTGATGACAGGAACATCAGTGTCAACTAGGCTTAGTATAGATGTCATGGTGGAAGCGAAGGTGGAGGTGGTGGTTATCGCAGTGGTGGTTGGGGATGAGGTCTTTGTTGGATATGGAGGTTGTAGTTAGGCGATGGTTTATAAATAGGCGGAGGCGATAGAGAGTTACAATCATGGTCAGGATGGATAGATGAGGGACATGATGGCGGATCCGTTCCTGGGAGGTGGTATCTAATGGGAACTAGAGAAACTAAAGATCGACCGATCCGATCTATTGCTTATGGAACTATCTATACAGTAGAGATAGTTCTGGTTATCTAGGGATTTTGATTTGCTCTATGTGTGCTCATTTTTTATCTATGTCGTCGCTTGTATCTTAGAAAACTTGGTGCACTACTTGGTTGGTGAAATCAAAAAGAAGAAATGTTGAATATAAATTTGTAAATTGAAACCTAAACACTAAACCTAAACCTAAACCTAAGCTCTAAACTCTAAAGCCTAAACCTAAACCTAAACATAAACCTAAACTAAATAAACCCTAAACCTAAACCCTAAACCTAAACCCTAAACACTAAACCCTAAACCCAACCCTAAACTTAAAATACCTAAACCTAAACCTTAAAACTAAACCTAAACCCTAAACCAAAACCTAAACCCTGAACCCTAAACCTAAACCTAAACTAAACTAAACCTAAACCCAAAGTAAACTAAACCTAAACCCTAAACTAAAACCCATAAACCCAAGAAAACTATTGCCTAAGCCCTTGTCCTCATGCTCATTTCCTTTCCTCTCATTTTTTGGCTTTTCTACTTGTCTATTATTTTGCATGATTCTCACTGTATTCCTTCTTGAATCGATGACCGTTGGCCTATTTCATGTCTTCATTGTAGTGACATCGCAACTTGGCGACTACCCCGATGATTCCTTGGAGAAAAACTGAAATACCCTATGGATCCTACTAGGGCATCAATTAACCTTACTTCGATAGCTTTGAAATCATTCAAAGTGATTCTAGTTTAGATTTTTCTCCCCAATATGCAAATTAATTTCATTAACCATTAATTATTTTTTACTATGTGTGCTTTATTTGGTCAACCATTGTAAATTGATCAGGAAATGACCATGAAATCTCATCCTTTAGTGGCTAGAATCCTTATTTAATTAGACATTACCAAGAAACACCCCAAAAAAATCTAGTTGGGATTTGAAAATTATGGTTATATATAAAAAATTGAATTTAAAAATTTCCTTATTTTTTGTTCTCATTGTAAAATCCACTGGCACGATAATTCTGAATGTTTCATTCTAGATCCTTACCTAAGAAAGAAAATCTCTGTTAAGCACACTTCTATTCCTAACCCTAGGCTGATCACTATTATATATCAAAAAGCTACTTCAGAAAAAGAGGAATTTTTGAATGTTCCTAATAAGGCAATTTTACCTCTTACTTCTTCTGTGCAATTAAAAGCTTCTAATGTTAACAATAATTGTTTTTCTAAACTTTTAGATGATGATTCTATTTTCATCGATTCAATCCTTGCATCCTTACTGGCTTTTATTAATGAAAATGAAGCTTTGATTAAGAATATAAATGAGGATATTAATGTTATGGATCATTCAAATTCAATGCATAATATGGCTTTAATACCTCATGATAATCAAGTTGAAAAACCAATTCTATTTTCCAGATTTAGGATGATTTAAATTCTCATAATGATTTGGCTTTGTCTAATAATTTGGATCATGAAAAAAAAGGGCTTGGTGTTCACACTTGCCTCTAAATAAATATGTTTCTGCTCCCTCTCTTGCTATTCCTGATGCTCATTTGGCTTTAATAAATTCTAATTTCTTGGAAGAAGAACTCATTTCTAATCAAGAGGTTTCTCCTAAATATGTGACTAATGTTGCTAAGTTCTCCTCGGATGATGATTATATGGGAAAAGAAAATGGTTTCCAAACTTATCATGCTAAAAAAAGAAAAAAAATGTTAAAAAATTCCCTCCCAAATTGCCCAGAAACACTAGATCGGCTACGACCTTCCTCTCCTCTCTTAATTAACTTTTTCTTAACCCATTTTTATTTCTTTATGTTTAATTTTATTGTTTGGAATATTAGAGGGATCGGTACCCTCTCTATTTGTAACTGTATTAGAAATCTTTATCATATACATAATATTTCTTTACTTATTTTTTCTAGAGCCTCTTTTTAATGCTAACAAAATTAACCATGTCGCTAGAATGATTGATTTCAATAAAACTTTTCTCTAATGTCAGAAATAGATTGGGTGATTTTGGAATAACTTTATAGAGGTTTCTATTCTTGATGATTTTCAGCAAGTTGTCAATGCTCAAATCTCTTATGGTGATTATTGTGTTTTGGGCTTAGACTTGGAAGAAATTTTTTTTGGGATAATTTGAGGAATTTTGCTAACTCTGTTAATAAACCTTGGTTTGTTGGTTATCATTTCAACACTATTTTATTCACTTCTGAATGAAGTGGTTGTTGATCTCCTAAGATTCATTCCATGGAAGAATTTTCTAATATAATCCTTGATTGTAATTTGATTGATATTGGTTTTAAAGTTTCTAATTATTCTTGAAAAAACTCTAGACTTTGACAAAGGCTAGATGTGATTCTTTTCAATACTCATTACATTACTCAATGGCATATTACTTCCGTCGATCATTTAAGCAGAACCTTGTCTGATCATGCTCCTCTTTTGGTTTTAATTAAAGATAATTCTAATAGATGAAAAAATTTCTCTCCTTTTAGATTTCAGAACATATCGATTTAGCATATTGATTTTTTTTAATGTTGTGGCCAACAATTGGAAAGCTCTTTTACATCCTAATAATTCGATTATGGGGATGAATAGACTTTGGTTTAAGCTTAAAATATTTAAGCAAAATTTGGGTCGGTGGAATAAGCATTATTTTAAAAACCTTTTTGCTAATATCAAAGATATGGAAAAAATGGATTATTATCTTGAGGTCTCTATTATGGTTGATCCTTCTAAGATTAAGTACTTGACTAAGGAAAAAGATAAACTTGTTAATTTTCAAAATATGGAAGAGACAGACTTATTGGTGTCAAAGCGCTGTAAACATATTGGTGACAGGAAAACTAGGCATTTCCATGCTTTAGTTAATAAAAAGAGTGCTTTAAATAATATTAAAAAAATTAAAGATGGTAATGGAGAATGGATTATGGAGAATAATCATATTAAGGATTCGGTCATTAATTACTTTAGAAATATGCTTAATAAGAGTTGCTCTTATGAACCAATTTCTAAATCGCACCTGATTCCTTCTATTATTACCAATGGTGATAATGATTTGCTTACTATTATGCCTAATGAAGATGAAATTTTTAAAGTTCTTAATAGCATGAGCATAGATTATGTTACTGGTCCGAAGGGTTTCACTACACAATTTTTTCAAATTTGTTGGTTTAAAAAAACTTAAACTAAAATAAAATAAAATAAGAATATATACTAAAACTTAAACTAAAACCAAAACCTAAACCAAAACCTAAATAGAAAATAAAATAAAAACTAAAAACTAAAATAAAATAAAATAAATAAAAACTTAACTAAACTAAAAATTAAAAAAACCAAGATAAAGTAACAACTAAACCTAAAATAAAATAAAATAAAAATTAAACAAAAATCTAAAGTTAAACAATAAACCTAAAAATAAAACCTAAAAATAAATAAAAAATTAAACATAAACCCTAAACTAAAAAAAAACCTAAACCTAAAATAAAAATAAAATAAACCTAAACCTAAATTAAAATAAACTAAACTTAAACCCAAAACAAAATAAAATAAAATAAAATAAAAATAAACCTAAACCTAAACTAAAAAATAAATCTTAAAAATAAACATAAAATAAAAAGCTAAAACCTAAACATAAAAAATTAAAATAAAACCTAAAAATAGAAAATAAAACTTAAACTTAAAAAAAATTTTAAAAATAATACTAAACTAAAAAATAAAAATAAACCTAAACCTAAACCTAAAAAATAAACTAAAATAAAAAACCTAAACAAAAATTAATAAACTAAAATCAATAAACTAAACTAAATAAAATAAAAAATAAACTTAAACAAAAAATAAACTAAAATAAATATAAAATAAACTAAATAAACCAAATAAACCTAAACCTATCGATTTTCTTAATTTTTTAAAAAAACCCTAAACCAACAACCCTAAACCATAAACCCTAAACCCTAAATCCTAAATAAAAAAAATTTAAAAAAAAATACCCTGACCTAAACCCTAAACCTAAACCTGACCTAAACCCTAAACCCTAAACCTAAACTGTGACCCTAAATCATCAAAATAAAAAAACCCTAAACCCTAAACACTAAACTACCTAAACACACTAAACCACTATGCCCTCCACCCTAAACATAAACCCTGCCCTAAATGAACCAAAGTTAGACCTAAAGCTAAACTAAAAAAAATAAATAAATAAAAAAACTTAAACCAAAATAAATAAAATAAAATAAATACATAAACTAAAACCTAAACTTTAACCAAAAAAGGAAACAAAATAAAAAAATAAAAACTAAACTAAAATAAATTAAATAAAAAGATAAAGTAAACTAAAAAATAAAAAATGTTAAAAAAAATAAAAACTAAACATAAAATGAAAATAAAATAAACCTAAAATAAAAATAAAATAAACATAAAATAAAATCTAAATAAAAACTAAATAAAAATAAAAATAAAAATAAACATAAATAAAATTTTTAAAAAATTAAATAAATAAAAAATAAATTAAATAAACCTAAACTTACTAGTTTACTTAATTTAAAAAAAATAAAAAAAACTAAGAAAATAAATTAAAAGAAACCCTAACCCTAAACCAGAAACACTAAACCCTAAACCTTAAACCCTAAACCCTGAAACCCTAAACAATAAACCCTAAACCCTAAACCCTAAAACCCTAAATAATAAACCCTAAGCCTTAAACCCTAAACCCTAAAACCTACTAAACCCTAAGAACCCCAAAACAAAACCCTAAACCTTAAACCTTAAAAACCTAAAAAGCTAAACCTAAAGTAAATTAAACCTAAAAAATAAAATAAATAAAAAATTTTAAACCTAAATAAAATAAACTAATAAAATAAAATAAAAACCTAAACTAAAACCTAAACCTAAACCTAAACCTAAACCTAAAATTAAAATAATATAAAAAATAAAACTAAACTAAAATAAAATAAATAGAAACCTTAATTAAACTAGAAAAATGAAATAAACCTAAAAATTAAAAATGTAAATAAAACAAATACTAAATAAAAACTTAAACCTAAAAATAGACCTAAAAATAAATAAAAAATAAAATCTAAACCATAAACTAAAAAAACCTAAACCTAAAATAAACATAATAAAATAGACCTAAACCAAATCTAAAATAAAATAAACTAAAATAAATAAAACCTAAATGTATACCTAAAATAAACTAAACCTAAACCCCAAACAAAATAAAATAAAGTAAACTAAAAATAAACCTTAACCTCAACTAAAAAATAAAACCTAAAAATAAACCTAAAGTAAATACATACAACCTAAACTTACAAAAAGAAAATAAAAACCTAAACCTAAACCTAAAAATAAAAAATAAAACCTAAACCTAAAAGATAAAATAAAAATAAAACTAAACTAAAAAATAAACATAAACCTAAACGTAATCCTAAAAACTAAACTAACATTAAAAACCTAAACTAAAATAAATAAACCTAAAATAAATAAACTAAACTAAATAAAAAATAAAAAAAAAAACCTAAATAAAAATAAAAAATAAAATAAACTAAAATAAATAAACTAAATAAATACTTAAACTGGTTTTCTTAATTTTAAAACTAAACACTAAACCCTAAACCCTAAACCTTACCTAAACATACAACCCTAAACCTTAAACTACCAACCAAAAAAAAATAAATAAATAAAACCCTAAATTAAACTAAAAATTAAAACCTAAATAAAAAACAAAACCTACACAAAAAAACTATAATAAAATAAAATAAAACTAAACAAAACTTAAATAAAATAAACATTAACATAAAATAAAATAAATTAAAATGAATATAGATATAAATACATAAACTTACTGGTTTGCTTAATTTTAACCCTAACTACACTAAACCCACAAAACTGCCCTAAACTACTGACCCTACCCTAAAACAACCCTAAACCCTAAACCTAAAACTACCCATGGTTGATCCTGACCATATGCAGATCCTGAGCCAACCTTACAAACTTGTGCCCTACCCCACTTTCCCTGACCTAAACCTAAAGACCCTAAACTTTAAACCTACTAAACCATCCACCCATAACCTAAAAATCCTACTCCAGGCCCTGAGCCCTATCACTAACCTACCTACCTCCCCTAAACCCCAAACCAAACCCTAAATCAGAACTGGACCACCCAAAACCTTAAAACCTAAAACTAATCCAAATAAAATCTAAAAAATAAATTAAATAAAAAAACCTAAACCTTTATAAAAAAAATAAAATAAAATAAAAACCTAAACCTAAACTAAAAATTAAACCAAATCTTTAACCTAAAAATAAAATAAAAAATAAAAAATAAACTAAAATCAAATAAATAAAAACCTAAACTAAATGAAGAAATAAAAAAAACCTAAATATAAAATACATAAATGTAAAGTAAAAATAAAATAAAATAAAACTTAAAAACAAACCTATGAAATAAATAAAATAAAACCTAAACCCTAAGATAAGAAAAAACATAAACCTAAAATAAACAAAATAAAGTAAACCTAAACCTAAACCTAAAATAACCTAAACGAAAACCCTAAACTAAATAAAATAAAATAAACTAAAAATAAACCTAAATATCAACTAAAAATAAACCTAAAATAAAAACCTAAAACTTAAACCTATGAAAATAAATTAAAAACCTAAACCTTAACTTAAAAAAAAATAATAAAACCTAAACCTAGAAAATAAAATAAAATAAAACTAAACATAAACATATAAACCTAAGTAAACCTAAAATAAACAAAATACCTAAACTAAATGAATAATCCAAATAAATAAACTAAACTAAATAAAATAAAATAAACCTAAATACAAATAAAATAAAATAAACTAAAATAAAAAAATAAACTAAATGACCTGGACTGCTGCTTTTTTAAAGCCCTAAACACTAAACCCTAAATCCTAAACCCTACCCAAAACTAACCCTACTTGCAGGCCTGTGCCCTAGGTAACTCCAGGCCTGACCCTAAACCCTAAACCTGGGCCACCAAATAACCCCAGGCCTGACCCCTCATTGACTAAATCCACAAATGCCTAAACCCTAAACCTAAACCTAAAAGCTGAGCCCTAAACCCTAAACCTTATAATCCCAAACCTTAAACCCTAAACTAACCCTAAACACTAAAAATCTTAAACCTTAAAGCCTAAGCCCTAAATCCTAAATACTAGACTAACCCTAAACCCTAAACCCTAAACAAACCCTAAACCCTAAAAACCCTAGACCCTAAAGCCTAAAGCCTAAAGCCTAAACCCTAAACCTAAACCCTAAACCTTAAACCCCTAAAATCATAAACCCTAAACCCTAAACCCTTTAGGGTCAAATTTGGTATGTCATTTGAATTTTTGCATCCATCTTTTCAAAATCAAGTAAAATAAAATGGATTTCCTTTATGTAAGCTTGCATTTGTCAATTTAATTTAATATTTACCTGGATATTATCACTATTAAATCCAAATGTAATTTTTAAAATCTTATAATGAATAATAATGTGCATTTTATGATAGTTATAAATACATAAGAAATGCATGTCCATATAGCTTAAGTGTATAAATATTGAGTTCTCTTTCCTCTATTCAAGTGTTTACTTATATAAGATTGAATAGTAATGGGTATAAAGTCTGGACATCCCAGGAACATGATGCTTTAGCTAGCCCTAAGGAGGTCATTTGATTACCTCACTTCCCAGGTTTGTTACTTGGTTGATGAAATCAAAAAGAAGAAATGTTGAATCTCAATTTGTTCTCTATTAAAAAAACCAAAAATTCTAAACCCTAAACTAAAACATGAACCCTAAACCCTAAACACTAAAAATCCTAAACACTAAACCCTAAACCATAAACCCTAAATCGTAAACCCTAAAAACATATAAACCTAAACCCAAACTAAATAAAACCTAAAATAAAATAAATGAAAAACTTAAACCTAAAAAAAAATATAATAATAAAATAGAATAAAAATGTAAACTAAAACCTAAACCTAAACCTAAACCTAAACCCAAAAATAATATAAAATCAAAAATAAAAACTAAAATATAATAAAATAAATAAAAACATAAACGAAACTGAAAAAAATAAAATAAACTTAAAAAATGAAAAACATAAATTTAATAAAAACTAAATGTAAAATAAAAATAAAGTGAACCTAAAATAAAATAGAATAAAAACTAAAGAAAAACCTAAACCTAAAAAATAAACCTAAAAATAAATAAAAAATAAAACTTAACCCTTAAACTAAAAAACCTAAAGATAAAGTAAACAAAAAAAACATAAATTTAAACTAAAAAAAACTAAACTAAAATAAATAAAGCCTAAACCTAAACCTAAACACTAAACAAAATACAATAAAACTAAAATAAACCTAAACTAAAAAAAAATAAAAAAATAAACCTAAAGTAAAACCTAAAAAAAAAAAAAAAATAAAAAATACCTAAACTAAACCTAAAATAACAAATAAAATCTAAACCTCAAAATAATAAAAAATAAAACTAAACTAAAATAAACATAAACATAAACCTAAAAAAAAAAATAAAATTAAAACCTAAACTAAAATAATTAAACGAATAATTAATATTAAATAAAATAAAAATAAACTTAAATAAAAATAAATAAATAAAATAAATTAAAATAAATAAAAAATAAATTAAATAAACCTAAACCAACCAATTTAGTTAATTTAAAAAAAATACTAAACCCTAAACCCTAAACCCTAAACCTACAACCTTAAACCCTAAACCCTAAACCCTAAATCCTAAACCCTAAAAAATCCTAAACCCCACCCTAAATCTTAAAAAACCCTAGCTACCACTAAACCCTAAACTAACCTTGGGTTCTAGCTAACCACCTAAACCCTAAAGCTAAACCACAAAGCCCAAACACTAAACTGAGCCTTAAAACTAAACCCAGCCATGCCATAAACTCTAAAAAGCTAAATCCTAAAACCCTAAACCCTAAACCCTAAACCCTAAAATCCAAAAAAACATTAACCTAAACTAAATAAAACTAAATAAAATAAAACAAATAAAATCTAAACATAAATAAAAAATAATAATAATAATAATAATAACTTAAACTAAAATCTAAACTTATAACTAAAAATAAAAAAAATAAGTTGATAAAAATAAAATAAAATAAAATAAATAAAAACCTAAACTAAAAAATAAAATAATTCTAAGAATAAAAGACCTAAATAAAATAAAATATTATCGTAAAATAAAAATAAAATAAACTTAAAATAACATAAAATAAAAACTAAATAAAAACCTAAACCTAAAAAATTAAACCGTAAAATAAAACCTAAAAATAAATAAAAATTATTTCCTAAATCCTAAGCTAAAAATAACTTAAACCTATAATAAAAAAAAATACAAAATAAAATAAACCTAAACCTAAACTAAAATAAATAAAACCTAAACCTAAACTAAATAAAATAAAATAAGCTAAAACCTAAACTAAATAAACCTAAAATAAACCTAAAACCTAAACTTAAATAAAATAAAACCTAAACTTAAACCTAAAAATAAAAAATAAACCTAATCCTAAAAATAAAATAAAAGTCAACTAAAAACAAACCTAAATCTAAACTAAAAAATAAACAAAAACCCAAACAAAATAAATAAACCTAAAATAAATAAACCAAATTAAATAAAATAAAACTAAAATAAATGAAAAATTAAATAAACATACCTAATGGTTTTGTAATTTGAAAAAAATCATAAACCCTAAATCTCCCTCACTTAAACCACTAAACCTGATCCTAAACCCTAAACCATAACTGACCTGACCCTAAACCCTAAACCTCACTAAACTGATACTGGGCCACCACCCTGACCTAAAACAAACCACCAACCCTGGGCCACTAAACTCAAATCTTAACCACAACTCTATTTAAACACTAAATCCTAAACTGACCATAAACCCTAAGCTGACCCTAAACCCTGCCCTACCTGACCCAAAAGACCCTAAAACACTAAACCTAAACCACTAACTCTGACCTACCAAATCTTGAAACCCTAATAAACTACCTAAACTAAATAAACCTAAATAAATAAATAAACTACATAAAAATAAAAAATAAAACTAAACTAAACTTAAACCTAAAAATAAATAATAAACTAATAAAATAAACTAAAATTAAATTAATAAAACTTATCTTACTAAAAATAAGATAAACCTAAGATAAAATAAATAAATAAAATAAATTGTTCAAAAAATAAGATAAACCTAAAATAAAATAAAATAACTAAATAAAAAACCTAAAAAAATAAACCTTAAAATAAAATCTAAAATAAATATAAAATAAAACCTAAATTTTAAAAAAAAAAAAAACCTAAACAAAAGAAAATAATATATACAAAATAAAATAAAACTAAACCTAAAAACTAAAATAAATAAAATAAACTATAAATAAAATACAATAAACTAAAAAATAAAAAAACCTCAACTAAAACTTAAAAATAAATCTAAAATAAAAAACCTAAACTAAAACTTAAAAAATAAAATAAAGACCTAAATAACTAAAATAAAACTTAAACCTAAAAATAAAATAAAAATAAAACTCAACTAAAAAAATAAACCTAACCTAAATAAAAAACAAATAAACTAAAATAAAAATGAAACTAAAATAAATTATCCTAAAATAAATAAACTAAATTAAATAAAAATAAAAATAAAATAAACTAAAATAAATAAAAAAAATAAACTAAATAAACCTAAACTAATGGTTTACTTAATTTAAAAATATCCATAAACCTAAAATCCTAAACCTAAACCTTTAAACCTACAACCTCTAAACTAAACCCAAAAACCCTAAACTGACTCTAATCCTAAACCCTACCAACATCCCTAAATCCCAAGGCTGGGCCCTAAATCCTGGGCCCTCTAAACCCTAAACCCTCCAACTTGAATCAACTAATCCTCCCACTTAACCATGAACTATACACCAACCATGCCCTCCAAACCCTAAACCTACCCAGGCCCTAAACCTCCTACCACTGAGCCACCTCCAAACCCAACCACCACCACCCTAAACCCTAACCACCCACACCCTAAATACCTAAACCACTAAACCGTCCCTGGGCCCACCCTAAAAAACCTAAACCCTAAACCCCTAACCTAAACCCCAAACCCACCCAAACTATTAACCTGACCTGAGTAACTAAATAAATTAAAAATTAAACCTAATAAACATAAACCTAAACCTAAATCCATAGAATGGGCTGAACCTTGACAGCAAGAACATCACCGTCAACCAGGCTCAGTCTAGATCTGGCGGTGGAGGTAGAGGCAGAGATAGTGGTTATCACAGTGGTGGTGGGGGATCTGGAGGTGCTGGTGGATATGGAGGTGGTGGTCGATGTAGTGGTGGTTATGGAGGCAGGAGGATTGACGGAGGTTACAAGCATGGTGGTGGCGATGGGAGAGATCGGGGATATGACAGTGGATCCCACTACTCGAGAGGTCGGGGAGGTTCTGATGGGAACTGGAAAAACTAAAGAACGGTCGATCTGATCTAGTGCTAATAGAACTGTCTTTATAATAGAGATGGTTTTAGTTATCTAGGGTTTTTGATTTGCTTAATGCTTGCTCATTTTTTATCTATGTCTTCTCTTGTGTCTTAGAAAACTTGGTGTGTTACTTGGTTGATGAAATAAAAAAGAAGAAATGTTCAATATAAATTTGATCTCTATTAAAAAAAAAAAAAACCTAAACCTAAACTAAAACCTACCACCTAAACCTCAACCCTAAACCCTAAACCTTAAAACCCTAAACCATAAACCTAAACCCTAAAACCCTAAACCCTAAAACCCTAAACCCTAACCACCCAAATCCCAACCACACCTAAAACCACTAAACCTAAACCCTAAAACCCCACCCTAAACTTTAAACCCTAACCCTAAACCCCAAACCCTAAACCTTGAACTCTAAACCCTCAACTAATGCTAAACTTTGAAAAGCTAAAATCATAAACCTTAACTAAATAAAACATAAAAATAAAATAAATAAAAAGACCTAAACCAAAATTAAAAAAATAAAATGAAATAAAAATTGAAACCTAATCCAAAATCAAAAAAGAAAATAAAATAAAATATAAAAACTAAACTAAAATAAAATAAATAATAAACCTAAACTAAAAAAAAACCTATATAGATAAAAGTAAACCTAAAATATAAATAATATAAACTAAAATAATATAAAACTAAAATAAAAAACTAAAATAAAACTAATCTAAATAATAAACCTACAAAACCTAAAAATAAACTAAAATAAAATGACTAAACTAAATAAAATAAATAATAAAATAAATAAATAAAATAAAATAAATAAAATAAACTAAATAAATAAACCCACCGATTACAATTAAAATAAATAAAACCCTAAAATAAAACCACTCTAAACCCTACCTTAACCCTTTAACCCAGGCCTTAAACCCTAAACCATTAACCCTAAACCCTAAGCTGACACTGAGCCACACTAAACCCACCAAAACCCAAAACCCAAGCCAACACAAACCCTAAACCTAAACCCTGACTCTAACCCTGACACCCTACCTACTAAACCTAAACAAAACCTAAACCTAAACTAAATAAAATAAAATAAATAAATAAATGTAAACCTAAATAAAATGGGATGAAATTAAAATAAAATAAACATAAACCTAAACTTAAAACTAAAATAAAATAAAGAAAAACCTACACTAAACTACAAAATAAAATAAACCTAAGAATATAAAAACTTAATAAAATGAAAACTAAATGTAAAATAAAAATAAAATAATCCTAAAATAAAATAAAATAAAACAAAGTAAAACCTAAACCTAAAAAATAAACTTAAAAATAAAACCTAAAAATAAATAATAATAAAAACCTAAGCCTAAAATAAACTTAAACTTAACCTAAACCTAAAAAAATAAAATAAAGACCTAAACCTAAACCTAAAAAATAATCTAAAATTAAAACTCAACTAAAAAATAAATGTAAACCTAAACCTAAAAAATAAACTACAATAAAAAACCTAAAGTATATAAACTAAACTAAATAAAAATAAAAAGTAATCCTAAATAAAATTAAAAAGTAAAATAAACTAAAATAAATAAAAAAATAAACTAAATAAAATGAACCTGGAGGTTTAATTAATTTTTTTGTTTAAAAAAAACCCTAAACCCTAAACTGACAACACTAAACCTACAACCCTAATCCCTAAACACTAAACCCTAAACCCTAAGCCCTAAACCCTAACCCTACCCTAAACCCCTAAGTAACCCTAAAACCCTAAAATCCTAAACCAAAACCCAAACCCTAAACCCTAAACCAAAACCTAAACCCACTAAACACTAAACTAAGCCCCTGACCTAAACTCTAAACTAAACCCTAAACCCTAAATCCTAAACTTAACCCTAAAGTGACTAAATAATTTAAAAAATAAACCTAAACCCTAAAACCTAATAAACCTTAACCCTAAGGATGGGCAGAACCTTGACAGCAAGAACATCACTCTCAACTAGGCTCAGTCTAGATCTGGTAGTGGACGCGAAGATGAAGGTGACGATTATCGCAGTGGTGGTGGGGTATCTGGAGGTGCAGGTGAATATGAAGGTGGTGATGGTCAAAGTAGTGGTGGTTTTGGAGGCGGGAGGAGAGACAAAGGTTACAGGCGTGGTGGCTGTGAAGTTAGAGATAAGGGATATGATGGTGGATCTCGCTACTCGAGAGATCAAGGTGGTTCTAATGAGAACTAGAGAAATTGAAGAACGGTCGATCCGATCTACTGCTTATGGAACTATGTCTTTAGTTTTGCTCTATGCATGCTCATTTTGAATTTATGTCATCGCTTGTGTCTTACAAAACTTGATGTGTTACTTGGTTGATGAAATCGAAATGAAGAAATGTTGAATCTCAATTTATTCTCTATTAAAATAACATAACCAAAAACCTTAAACCCTAAACTAAAACATGAACCCTAGACCTAAAACCTAAAACCTAAACCCTAAACCATAAAAACCCTAAACCCTAAATCCTAAATCCTAAACCTTAAACCCTAAAACCCTAAACCCTAAACCCAAAACCCTCAACCCTAAAACCTACAACCCTAAACCCTAAACCTTAAACTCCAAACCCTAAACCCTAAACCCTCAACTAATCCTAAACCCTAAATCCTAAACCCTAAAAGGCTATAAGTAAAAACTTAAACTAAATGAAACCTAAAAATAAATAAATAAATAAAACTAAACCAAAATAAAATAAAAAAAATAAAATAAAATAAACACTTAAACTAAAACCTAAACCTAAACCTAATAATAACTATAATAATAAAAAATAAACTAAACTAAAATAAACATAAACCTAAACCTAAAAAAATAAACTAAAATAAAATATAAACTAAGATGGATAAACCTAAAATAAACTAAATAAATAAAATTAAAATAAACATAAATAAGATAAAATAAAATAAATAAAATTATAAATTAACTAAATAAACTTAAACATGGACTTTTTTTTTAAAATAAAACCCTAAACCCTACTTAAATCCTAAACCCCAAACCTTAAACACTAACCTAAACCCTAAACCCTACCCCCCTACTGTAACCTAAACCCAGGACCAAACCTAAAATACCTTACCCTACCACCCTAAACCCTTAAAACAAACCTAAACCCTAAACCTAAACCTAACCCTACCACCACCTACCAACTGACCACTAAACCCTACACAACCCTAAACTTAAACCCTAAACCCTAAACTAACCTTAAACCCTAAACCCTCAAAACCCTAAAGCCTAAAGCCTAAACACTTGACCCTAAATCCTAAATCCTAAGATCCTAAACCATAAATTGAACACCTCCTTCCTCTCGGCTGTTCTCCCTCTCTGGCGATTTTGTGTTCCCGTGCAATTTTCTACGATTTGGCTTCATTTTGGGCTTCCCCGATCGTGATTTTTGTTTTATTGCTTTGTTGTGCTTCCTCTCTCAGCTTGGTTGCTTATGTTACTCTTACTGGATCGTTCAATGGCAGAGGCATCGTTCTCCATGCAACTGAGCTCATCGCTCCTAGATGCACCGGCTTTGCCCTCTGATCCTAAAGGTACTTTGGATCCGATTGCATCCGTTAATGCGCCTGTTGTCAAGTCCTTTAAGGACGCTCTTTCTGGTAAGAACCATTGCTCTAATGCCTCGATTAACTTAATTTCAACCTCATTCCATGGATTGCCGGATGTCATGTGTTCTGACCAGGATGTGGAGAAATTAGCTAAGCCTTTTGAGTTCTCTTTGGTTGGTAAATTCACTCTACGATGCCCTACTCTAGATAATATTCGATCTTTCTTCCATAGCTTAAAGCTTTCGGGAGTCTTCACTATTGGGCTGATTGATCCTCGACATATCCTTATTTAGTTATCCAATGATTTAGATTATTCTCGGGTCTTTGCTCGTCACTCCTATTTTGTGTATAATTATCAAATGCATCTCTTGAAATGGTCACCCCTTTTTGATGTCAAAGAGGAATCCCCCCCTATTTTTTCTTTATGGCTTGCTTTTCCCAAGATGAGAATTCACTATGTTACTCACCAAGTTCTATTTGCAGTTGGGGCTCTATTTGGTAGACCTATTCAAATTGATCAAGCCACTGCCACTAGATCTTGGCCATCTGTTGCACATATCTTGGTTGAGATTTACATTACCAAAAAATACCCCAAAGAAGTTTTGATCAGTTCAAAAAAATTCAGATATAACCAGAAAGTAGAATTTGAAAATTTCCCCATCTTTTGCACTCACTGTAAGATCCATGGTTATGATCACTCTGAATGTTTTGTGTTACACCCTAACCTCAAAAAGAATATATCACAGGATAATAATACCTCTCTTGGAACTTGGAAAACCAATAAGTTAGCTTATGTGCCTATAGGTACTCATAATGGAACTCATCCTCCTACACCTACCCCTCTATTACCTACTGATTTGTCTAATGAAAAACATTCTGAGCTTGGTATAAATACTACTATTGAGGTGTGTGAAGAAACTAATGATAACTTACCTAGCACTACTCCTACATGTAATAATTTGGCTTCTCATGACAATCCTTTGCTCCATTTGAATCTTAATGATAATTTGAATGGGAATCTTATATTGGATCAAAATAATGTTGATGCTTTGGTGTCAGACCAAAATCTGAATATGCATTATGGAAATGAGAATGATATTTATACTATTAATGGTGCAAGAATCTCCCCTTCTATTTCTCTATAGAGTGATACTCAGGAAATCCCAATTTCTCATTCTTACTCTGATATTGAAGAAGGACAAATCACCACTACTAAAACATTGACAGATACTGCTCCTATTCTGGATACCAAAAACCAATCCATTTCTGATGGAGATACTTTGGATACTGATAGACCCTTCCAAATTGTTATTAAAAAAAAATCTTATAAAGCCAAAATGACTAATAATAACTTTACTAGAACAACACGTTCTTCTCTAACACCTCACAAATAATTATGTCCTCCTCTCTTCCTTTTTCTATTTCTTTTTTTTACCTTTTCCTTTTTGGATTTCTTATTATGATTAATTTTCTCATTTTGAATATCCAGGGTTGTGGGACTCTCCCTGTCCGCAACCATGTCAGGAGCCTCTGTTGCACTCATAACATCAAATTACTTGTTATTATTGAGCCTTTCATTAACTCTTCCAAGATTGCCCATGTTGCTAGATCACTTGGATTTCAAAATTTCCTCTTCAATCTTAATAATAAAATTTGGTATTTTTAGAATAATTCCATCACCATTTCCATCATTAATGATCTTGATCAATCAGTTAATGTCAAAATCTCATTAGGTGAGTTTTCAGCATTTGGTACCTTTATCTATGCTTCTTGTAATAGAGCCGGTAGGAACATCCTTTGGAATCACTTAAGAACCTTTGCCACCTTAGTTAACCTTCCCTGGTTGGTTGGGGGTGATTTCAACACTATCATTGCTTCTTCGGAAAGGAGGAGAGGATGTTCTCCTAACCTCCATTCCATGGAAGACTTCTCTAATATGATCTTAGATTGCAATCTGATTGACATTGTTTTTTTGGGTCTGATTACACGTGGCATAACTCTAGACTTTGCCAGCATCTTGACAGGACCCTCTTTAATTCTCTTTGAATCAATCAATGGCCTCTTACCTCTATTGAGCATTTGAGCAGAACTTTGTCTGATCATGCTCCTCTTTTAATCTCTATCAAAACTCCACCTTTAACCCTTCTACTCCCTCATCTTTTAGATTCCAAAATATGTGTTACCAACATGGCGATTTCACTAATGTTGTTTTCACTAATTGGATGGCTCCTGTTCACCTGGATAATTCTGTTAAAGGAATGATTCGGCTTTGGCTTAAGCTCAAAAGACTTAAACAAAACCTCAATTGGCGGAACAAGCATATATTTAAAAATCTTTTTACCAATTTTAAAGCTATGGAATAAGTGGTTTGTTCTCTTGAAGAGGCTGTCTTAATTGATCCCAGTAATCTTGATGAGTTGAGCATTGCCAAAGATAACTTGATTAATTACCAAAATATGGAGGAAACCTATTGGCGTCAAAAAGCTGCTAGAAAACATATTGCTAATAGTGACAAAAACACATGGTATTTCCATGCTATTTGCAATAAACGGAAAGCATTAAACTCGATTAAGAAAATTAAGAACTCTAATGGTGGCTGGATAACTGATAATAATGAAATTAAGGAATCTGTCATACATCACTTTCAAAATTTATTAAACTCTAATCCTTCATTAGAAACCCCATCCTACACCCATCTAATCCCTTCTATGATTAACAATGAGGATAACCATTTGCTCACTATGCGTCCCTCAGAAGCGGAGATTAGTAGTACTCTCAATAGCATGAACACTGATTCTGTTGCTGGCCCTGATGGCTATACGACTCATTTCTTTCAGCATTGTTGGCCTTTTATTAAATCTGATCTTGTTGATGATGTTATTGATTTCATTGATGGTAGCTCTATTCCCATATATTTTTCAAGTACTTCTATTGTGCTTATTCCCAAAACCAACAATCCTGAATCTTGGGGCGATTTTAGACCTATTAGTCTTTGCATGTTTTTCCAAAAACTCATTGCTAAATTAATTAATAATAGGATTAGCCCTATGCTCCCTAAAATCATCTGCCCTAACCAAACTGGCTTCGTTAAAAATAGAGCCATATCTGATAATATTCTTCCCGCTCAAGAGCTGGTTCATGATATTGATGTTCCTTCCACAGGAGGTAACATACTCTTCAAACTGGACATCTCTAAAGCTTTTGACAACCTCTCGTGGGATTTCCTCTTTCAAATCTTACATTTGTTTAGTTTCTCTGATAATTTTATCTGGCTTATAAAAAGTTGTATCACTAATGTATGGTTTTCTGTTATCATGAATGGTCAGTCCCTTGGTTTCTTTACTTTGAGCCATGGTTTGTGACAAGGTGACCCTCTTTCTCCTTCTCTTTTTATCATTGCTGTTGAATATCTTTTGAGGAGCCTCAATGATCTTTTCATTAAAAATCCTAACATGTTTTTAAAACTCATGGTGGTTTCCTGCTCCTCTTAGCATTGCTGATGATTTTATAATCTTCTGCAATTCATCTCTTCAACATGTTAAAACTATTAAGAATCTCTTAAATGATTTTGGCAAAGTTAGTGGTCTCTTTCTCAATGAAAGAAAATGTTGTTTTATTCCCACAGCTAAGATTCCTACCAATAGACTTAATCAAATCTCCAGAATTACTAATTTTAAGCAAGATCAACTTCCCATTAATTATCTCGGGGTTCTGCTTTTTAAAGGCTAGAAAAGATCTCATCTTTTTGATGACCTTATTCAGAAAATATCTAATAAAATTTTGGGAATTTCATTTACTCTCTTTTGGTGGTAGGCTCACCTTGATTAAGAGCACTCTTAATTCCATGCCTTTATATCTCATCCAAACAATTGTGCCGACCATTTCTATCATCAAAAGAATTGAGCGTCTCCTAAACAAATTTTTTTGGGGCTCCAATACCTCCTCTAGAAGTATGCACTGTTCCTCTTGGTTTAAAAGTTGTGGAACTTTTGACGAAGGTGGTCTTGGTTGTAAATCCATAAAAGAAGCTATCAATGCCTTTTCCTATAAACTATGGTGGAATTTTTGGAGTAATCATAGTCTTTGAGCTAATTTCATGACTGCTAAATATTGTCAGGGTAAGCACCCCCTCATTTGTCCCTTTAAACTGGGTGATTCTCTTGTGTGGAAAAGACTTTGTTCTATCATATGGGATGCATAATCTTTAATTTTTTGGGGCATTAACTCTGGAATTTCTTTCTTTTGGCAAGATAACTGGAGTGGATGTGGATCCATTGATGACTTACTCTCCACCCATTCCACTGCCGCTATTAGAGTAAACTCTTTCTATCATAACAACAAGTGGAACAATAGTAAGCTTGCTGATTTTATCCCTTTTACTTTCTTGAATATGGTTTCTACTATTCCTTTCACTCCAAACAATCAAGACCAGATTCTCTTTAAGCTCTCACATAATGGTGATTTCAACCTCAAAAATGTGTGGCTCCACATTAAAGATACTCATGATTCCTCCTATGTGTTCTCCAAACTTTGGAATAACAATTTCCCTACTTCTTATTCAGTTCTTACTTGGTTTATTCTGAAAAATGTTATCCCTGTTGATTCCTTGTTGTGGGGTAAAGGGTTCCATTTACCCCTTAAATGTCAATGTTGTTTCCATATTGAGAATGTGAATCATATTTTTGTTAATGGGGCCATTGCTTCTAAGCTTTGGATTTGGTATGATGATCTTTTAACATCACAATTTCAATGGCTCTCTTTCTTTATATCAACTTCTTGAAGTCTTTTTTGATAATACTATTAAAGGTCACATTAAAGTCATCACTGCTATCCCTCTTATCTGGTTCATATGGATGGACCAAAATGATGCAAAACATCATGGGATCCCTATGAACCATGTGAGGATTATTGCTAGAACTAAAAACAAAATTTGTGACTTGTTTAAAGTCAATCTCATTCATTATAGATAATTCAAAGGCTATAAATTTGTGGCAATAAACTGGGCTTTAACCTACCGGACTAACCTTACTGTCAAAACGATAAGATTTTTTATTTGAAAAAACCACTTGACCATATTATTAAAATTAATATTGATGGCTCTGTCTCTCATAATGGATCTAGTTGTGGTGGCATTTTCAGGAACTCTAAGGGTATAGTACTATGTGCTTTTGCTTATCCCCTTATTTTCTGCACTGTCCCATTTACTGAGCTTATGGCAGTCTACAAAGCTCTTGAGATTTTCCTCCAAAATGGCTGGCTCAATATTTGGATTGAGGTGGATGCCCTTCTACTGATTGATCTTTTGACTTCCACCAAAATGAGCAGCACTGAATTATACTACCTCCTCAAGCAAACTATAACTCTTCTTTCCCAACTGAATTTTAACATCACTCATGTTTGGTGTGAAGGAAATGCTTGTGCTAACTACCTTGCCAATCTGGGTGCTAGATCAGATGGTATAATCTTCTTTGATCAACTCACCTTACCCAAACACTTGCGTGTGCTGGTTAACTTGGAAAATTTTGGGTTTCCTTATCTCAGAACTTAATCTAACCTTTTGATGTATACTGTTCATTCATATTTTAATTATATACATCTTTATTTTATGGCTTTCTGTTCCTTTTTGTGTCTTTTGTGGATGCTTCACATGGATATTACTTGCTGTCTTGATCTCTATGCCATGATTTCGTGTTTTAATAGCTTCACCTTTATTTGGAGGCTCTCTACTTTTGACATTTACACTGATAAAGGGCTGTTGTTGAGCTATGTGCATACTAATACTCTGCATTGGAATTTTGTTGAGCTATGTGTCAACTGCTATTGGTTTTATAACACCACTCTTATTGGGGATTTTAATATCAATGCTGCCTTCATTCCTAATATTAGGGGGCTTAATCATTGTTGGATGGAGATATTTATTTTGATGGGTTTAGCTACTGCCATTAATTTCTACAACCGGCTATTTCTCAAAGATATTATTGCTTGGAGCATCTTAGTTACCTATGTTGTTTCTATGCATTGTATTAGTGTTCATTATGCTGGTTGCAATATTTATTTTGATGATTTACTAGGTTGTTGGATTTTAGTGATAATGATGGTGGCTTTTGACATGCTACTTGTCTCCCCTATTATATCTTGGGCTGCTGCTAATATTCTCTTGGACTCTAGCTTTGAGCTGACATTTTCTTTTTATTTCTGGGAGTTATCTTTTATTTTATTTTTCTGCCTGAAGAGGTTTTTTGGCCTTTTTTTTGATATTTATCTTCTTGGCTATTGACTATACTAGAATCTGGACCCCATTTAGCCTACTCTCTTTGGAAACCATTTTCTGATTCAGCAGGGTCCCTTTGGTGGGATCTTGTTGTAGGAGGCTTTCTTCTTTTCTTCCACCTGCCAAGGTTGTTTTTTGTAGGTTTTCTTACAGGCTGCTGCTGACCTGCTTACCCCTTCTGGAAGACTTATTATTATGCAGAACTTTGATACTATTTCTTGGATATCTTTTTATGCTTCTTTTACTTTGCCTGGATGGAATCTCTGGCATTCTGTTGTTTCTTTCCGCACTATTTATTTTTTGAACTGGATGGAGTTTCTTCAGATTGATTCTGGCTATTTTATTGAGATCCTTTTGTGGGATGTTCGAGATTGGGGCTTTGGTCAATCTCTGTGACATGTGCTATCGATCTCTGTTCCTTTGGAATTTACTGATGCATCATTATATTATTTCATGCTGGTCTTTTGCTGAGCTTAGTGGCATCTATTGTTGGTTTAATTATCCCAACCTTATTTGGGGTCTTGACCGCCCTATGCTCCATAACCTTACCTTCACAACTTGTAAAAATAATAGATGCAACATCCTGGTTATAACTCTTTCTCTGATTTGGAATTATTTCGACTAATATTCTGGCGTGGGTCTAGCTACTGGTCTATTTCTTTATGTTCCTTTGCTCTTTAATGGGTTATCCTATGTAGGATGCAATATCTATGTTGAAGGCTTAATTGCTGGCTGTTGGATTTTTGGTCCTTTTGTCCAGCAGGATGCAATTGGAGTTGGTTTAATGTATTTGCTGAATGCCTTTACTAACCCCAATTTGCATACTTGTAAGGAAAGAATCTGCAATACCCTTATTATTATTCATGGTTCTTTACAGGTTTGGAATTGTTTAATAACTTCCATTCAGTATGATTTCTCTGAGGATGATAGTTTTGCTGCTAACCTGCTCTTCTTTATCCTAAAGGATCTCATTGATGAGACTCTTTTGAACCCTATTATGGCTTGCCGCCGCTTTTATTGGCTTACCCAATGGTTGCAATCATTGTAGTGTTGTTTTATGCTATATTGGATTTGATTCATCTTTGCTAACCTTGTTTTAATCTATGGCTATTGGATTTGGCTTTTCTATCTGCAGTGTGGATCATCTGCCCTATTTAATGTTTGTCTTCTAACATTTGGTATGATCGTTTTCACCGCCGCTATTTTTTACTTCTTGGTTCTAGTCTCGCCGACTCATTAACTATCTGGGAATTTACTTATGCATTGTATAATTTGAATGGTTGGTTTTATGGCCAACTTGCTGTTATTTTTTTTCTTGGTTGTTGGATGGTCTAGATACTATCTTATATCTAGCAAGCTGCTGTTGGGGTTGTTTATCTGGTTCAGCAGGGTGATTTTGGTGTTGTTTTGCTGATTGTCTTTGACAACCTCTTATTCCCAACCTGCCAAGCAAGATTTTGTAATTTCTTGTTCATTTTTATTATTTCCTTGTAGGTTTGGATTTCCTTAATGGCTTCTCTATTAGCCTTTACTGTGGTTGTGGGTTAAACTGCTAGCTTGATCAGCTTTACTTGGAACATTTTTTTTGTTCATTATCCTTTGAACCCTTTTGCTACCATTGTTGTCTTTTGGATTTTAGGGTCCTTTGTCCAGCTGGTGGTCTTTGTGGTTATTATCTATTCCCTATTTTTTGCTTTTCTGACTATTTTTGCTGTTAACAATTAGGCTACTGCTATTTTCTCCTGCTTCAATTTTATCCCATTTGGTTTTGTTAACATTGTGCAGATCCCTGTGATTATCCATCTGATTATTTGGATCTTTACATATACTTTTGGGTGGACTCTTGACAAGCTTGTTGGTATTAATTGCCTTGGTTGTTGGCTGAACTGGATTAATAATCTACATGTTGTCTCTAGGGTTTTGGTTTGTTTTGTTCAGCAAGCCTCTATAGAAGTTGTTGATTGCTTGGTGGATTTTTCTTTGAACCCCCTTATTGGTTTATTATATGCATATCATCTGAATTCATTGGTCTACTTTATCTGCTACTATTTTCTCTATCTTCTTTCATTTAAACTTGTATCTATTGCACTGTTTATCCTAGATGGGTGGCTTTATGGCAAGCTAGCTAGTTTTTGTTGTCTTGGTTGTTTATTGTATTGGATATTTGCTGTCTTGGTTTTTCAGGACTCCTATGTTAGCTCCATCTTTGTTGGTAGTAGGACTTTAGGGTCCTATGTTCAGCAAGCCATTTCTAACATTGTTGTTCTGATGGTTTTTGGTGATTATTGTCAGGGTTGCTGCCTTCTAGATACCTATTTTTATGCTCTATCTATTTGGTTATTAACTATTGCAATGTATACTTTGATTGAGAGGTTTTATGGCCAACTTGCTGTCCCTTCACATCTTAGATGTTGCTGTCTTAACTGTTGCTGTCTTGGCTAGTTTTTGCCTTGGTTATCTATTGTCTTGCTTTTTCTGGATTCTAATGTTGATACTCATTTGAATCCTCTTTTTGATTTTTCTTATGGTGGGTTCTAATGTTGCATTAACTATTTTGCTGTTGAGTTTGGATTTCTGAATGCCCATGTTGTTTATGTCAGGGCTACTGTTCATCTCCTGATTGTTGTGATCTACATTATCTGCTGTTGTCTCTATTCCCATCTCAATTCGGTTAGGTATGTGCAGTCGTATGCACTGCCTATTCTGAATGGGTGGTATTATGGACAGTTGTTGCCTTTTGCTGTCTTACTCTCTTGGTTGTTTGTTGATCTAGATTATCCATTTTTGGTCCCTGAATGTCGCTATCGAGCTATCTCTTTCTACTTGGTGATGTTTTTGGTAGGTTGCGATTTCTTGTTATGTTTGCCTTCCTTTACAATTACTTTTTCCCAATTACTGATATGGATATTAATAAGGGGGTTGTTTCTTGGCCTGAAAGATTCATATATATATATATCATATATTTGGGATGGTGTTAATTATAGGCTCATTGACTTGATTAGAAGGATTTCAACAAGTTGTCTCCTCTGCTGTTTTCTTGTGGAGAGACTATATGCTAGCTTTTTTCTCACTTTTCATGAAGTTCTGGCAAAGATGGCTCATTCTCATATGTTTATGTATTCTCATGTCAGGGTGACTATATTGATGATACTTTTCTTGAATGGGACACCGAAATCCTTCAACTCTTTGCAATTTCCTCTCTATATTAGATTTTTGTTTAGGTTTGCGTAAAAAGCTCACAAGATTATCAACAACTGGCTATTATCTCCTCACAGGTTTGTTGGCTATGATGGCTGTGATGATCTCACTCCGTTTTGGTTTGGTAGTAGCCCTCTTGTGATGTAACCCTTCTACTGAAGTTTGGATGCTCATATTTTCATCTGTCCCAACTTGGTGTGACTAAGCCTGAGCCTTCTCTACCACAATTCCTTAATATCATTCTCAGATTATGTTGTTTTCATTTATCCTTTTGTCTGTATTACCTTAACTGTTCTAATCTCTTTCTTATTACAATTTTGCAGGTGATTCTCTCTTGTCCTCTTACAGGTTTGCTCCATGTTGTCATGCATTCTCACATCCTCCAGAGCATTGGCCCTAATCTTCCTTTAGCTTATTATGTTAATCAACTTGTATCTTTTGATTGCTTTAATGTCTTCTTTGCTTTTGGATGTACTTAGATAGGGGATTTACCCCTTAGATTGATTGTAGCTCTTTGATCAGTTCTAGAGTTTATCCCCTTTAAGGACCTTGTAACCCTCTTTTTGTGGCAATAAAATACCCCTACATGGGGTTTCCCTAAAAAAAAACCCTAAATCCTAAGATCTAAATGCTAACCATAAACCCTAAACCCTAAAACCCTAAATCCTAAAACCGTAAACTCTAAAACACTAAAACCATAAACCATAAACCCTAAACCCTAAACCTTAAATCCTAAACACCTAAAAACTTAAACCTAAACTAAATAAAACCTAAAAATAAAATAAATAAAAAACTTAAACCTAAATAAAATAAAATAAAATTTTAAACTAAAACCTAAACCTAAACCTAAACCTCAGAATAAAATAAAATAAAAAATAAATTTAAATAAAAATAAAATAAATAAATACCTAAACAAAACTAAGAAATATAATAAACCTAAGAATAAAAAACCTAAATACAATAAAAACTAACAATAAAATAAACCTAAATATAATAAAATAAAAACTAAATAAAAAATAAACATTAAAAATAGACCTAAAAATAAATAAATAATCAAAATTAAGCCCCAAACTAACAAAACAAAACTTAAAATAATAATAACATAAATAAAATAAAATAAACTTAAACCTAAACTAAAATAAACTAAACTAAAATAAAGAAAACCTAAACATATACCTAAACCTAAACAAAATAAAATAAAATAAATTAAAAATAAAACTAAACCTTAAGTAATAAATAAACCCTAAAACCTAAACCTAAAAAAATAAAATAAAAATGTAAACCTAAACTTAAAAATTAAAAAAAAACCTAAAACTAAAAAGTAAAATAAAAATAAAACTCAACTAAAAAAATAAACCTAAACTTAAAAACTAAACTAAAATAAAAACCTAAACTAAAATAAATAAACTAAATTAAATAAAATTTAAAAAAAACCTAAATAAAAATAAAAAGTAAAATAAACTCAAATAAATAAAAAATAAACTAAATAAACCTAACCTACCAATTTACTTAATTTTTTTCATAAAACCCTAAACCCTAAACCTACAACCCTAAACCCTAAACCCTAAACCCTAAACTCTAAAACCTAAACCCTAAACCCTAAACCCTAAATCCTAAACCCTAAACCCTAAACCTTATACCCTAAACCCTAAACCTAAACCCTAAATCCTAAACCCTAAACCCTAAACCCTAAACCCTAAAACCTAAAACCCTAAACTCTAAACCCTAAACCCTAAACCCTAAAACCTACAACCCTAAACCCTAAACACCAAACCCTAAACCCTAAAGTAAATCTAAACCCTAAGAATGGCCAAAACCTTGATGACATGAACATCACCATCAACTAGGCTCAGTCTAGATCTAACAATGGAGGCAGTGGTAGTGGGAGATTTGGAGGTGTTGGTGGATATGGAGGTGGTGGTCAGAGCAATGGTGGTTATGGGTGGAGTGACGAAGGTTACAGCCATGGTGGTGGCGGAGGGAGAGATTGAGAAAATGATAGTGGATCCTCCTACTTGAGAGGCAGGGGTCATTCTAATGGGAACTAGAGAAACTAAGGAACATTCGATCTAATACGCTGCTTATGGAACTGTGTCTTTATAGTAAAGACAGTTCAACTTATCTAGGGTTTTTGATTTTCTCTATGGGTGATCATTTTTGATCTATGTCGTTGCTTGTGTCTTAGAAAATATGGGATGCTACTTGGTTGATCAAATCAAAAAGAAGAAATGTTGAATTTTAATTTATTCTCTATTAAAAAAAACCTTAAACCCTAAACCCAAAATTCTAAACTAAAACATAAAACCTAAACCTAAAACTTAAACCCTATACCATAAACCCTAAACCCTAGATACCCTAAACCCTAAACACTAAACCCAAAACCCTAAACCCTAAACTAAACCCTAAACCCTAAACCCTAAACCATAAACCCTAAACCCTAAACCTTAAACCATAAAACCCTAAACCCTAAACCATAAACCATAAACCCCTAAACCCTAAACCCTAAAACCTATAACCCTAAATGTAAACCCTAAACCCCAAAGCCTAAACCATAAACCATAAGCACTAAACTAACCCTAAATGCTAAACTGTAAACCCTAAACTAATCCTAAACCCAAACCCAAAAATCCTAAACCCTAAACCTTGAATAAAGATGTCATTAGGAGTAGATATGAAAAATGACCTATTGCTAACATAGTTATTGTAGCTAAAATGTCTTCAAGAGACTTTCCCTTGACTATTAGAGATTTGAATACCATAAACACTAACCCTAAATCACATTATAATACCATATATTATAGTATAATGTTGCATCATATATTTTAGCATGTACTAATGTTTTTTTTGGATGTTATAAGATGTTTTGAAATGTTCTAATATATTATGGTATTATGACCTATAGTCTATATTAATTTAAACCATAAAAAATTTGATTTAATAAATTAGATGATGAAATTTATTAAATTTGAAGTGGGAATTTGGCTGTAGTACCAAAGGTGTGCTATGCCACTTGCAGTCTAAAAAGTAAGATTTTATGTTCAAAATAAATATTGTATGTTGTAACATAGTATAACATCATATATCATAATATATTATTCTACATAATTTAAATTCTTTCAATATTTTATAATAATGCAATTGAGCCTACACTAGCATTATTTATAAAAATGTTAATTTATACTTAAAAATGGTGGAATTTGGCCAAATTCATAATAGGTAGAGAATGTCATCATAATATATTATTTCAATTTAAAATATGTAAGTGATACAACTAAAACATATAGATTTTTATTGTTTAGGCTAATTTTATGATTTTAATCCTAAGAATTCCCTTGTGATGTGATATGAAATATAATATAATATAATATAATATGTTATAGTGTGTTATAATATAGGATGCCAAAACATAGTGTAGCATCATGCATTATAGCATACTATTGTCTATTACTACTTGTTGTTTAGCAAATTTTCGTTTGTTATAGTATGATGTAGTAGAGTTTGTATTGGTATAATTCATAAAAATACTAATTTATAGGCTGAGATGATGGGATTTGGCAAAATTTAAGGTAACCTTTAGGGAATATCATTAAGGGTGTGCTATGGTGTGTTATTTAATCAAAAGAATGGAATTTTGCATCCAAAATAAATGTTCATTTTTCAACCAAATTTTATAATTTTTTGGTTAAACTTATTCATTTTAAGGTGTAATGTAAGATAATATATTATATGAAAGCATATTAAAAATATAATGTAAATAACAATATAACTTCACATATATATATATGAATGTGGTGGTGTGTTACTAAATGTTATTGTACATTTTAGTATGTTTTACTTTTGTTATAATACATTGGGTCAAAACTCATAAAAATGTTAATTTGAAGGTTGAGATGGAAGAATTTGGCCAAATTCATAGCACACACCAAGAAGCAACACAAAAATTATGCTATTTTGCACCATTTCTAATAAAAAATAAATAATTTTACATCCAAAATGAACATTATTCATAGTTTGATAAAATTTTGTTATTTGTTCCTTTAAGTGATTTTAATGAGGTGTAATGTTAGAAAATATATTATATATATTATAGCAAATTATAATATAACATCATATATTATAATATAATATAGTGTGTTAATTCACACGATAATATGTTTAGCATGATATTGTATAGTTAGTTTGAGGTTGCACCATCACAAATCATAAAATGTTGATTATAATGTTAAGATGATGTAATATGAATGAATACATTGTTAATCCTTTGGTTGAAGTGCATAAGAGAAGAAATAAGATTTGATGAGAATTCCATGTCAAGGACATGGAGGGAGATCCGCTTGGGGATCACACATGCATTGGACATGACATATGAGGGGTCTATGTCGAGGGCATATAAGAAGAAAATCTGGTGGCGATAAGGTTTGAATTTGATTTGATTATATGATTTGTAGAAAGAAGATCTGTTAGGGATAAGAATCTATAATTAGCCATGATTTAAGATCCAATCGACTTTAATTAGTTTTGTTTTAATTAATGTGGAGGCACATCTGATAGAGATATGGGCTTGAGTCCATTGAGGATCGGGTATATGAACCTTCCACTAGGGAAGCAGGTTTGGGCTATCTGCTGGGGATTGGGATTTGAGTTTTATTTCATAGATTTGTTTAGGGATGTATCCACTGGGAATAATAGTTTGGTTGGATTTCTTTGATTTAGACTCTACTAGGGGAGTTGGTTTAATTTGGCTCCACTAGGGAGGTTTGCTTTGAATTTGATTTATTTGCTTGACTTATTTATATAAGATTTGGAGCTCCACTAGGGAGAAGGGTGTGATTTAACTCCACTAGGGAAAATTAGATTAGGTTTAATTTAATCTGAGTTAATGTGTGGACCCTATCTGTGTGTGATGGAACCACTTAGAAGGGGCTATATCAGCCTTGACCTACTTCATGTTTACAAATCCAAAGGGATAGTCTACCTACTGTGAGGTAGAGCTAGCCAACCTAAGGGGATTCCTTTTGGTGTGCAACAGTTGTCCTAGGAAGAAGGCGTAGCATACTTACATCATCCAAAGTGAGGAACAACCATGGGGGTGACCTGTTGAATGCACAATAAATCGAACCTGACCTAGGGTGACTACTGAGTGAATGTCATTGGAGACTTATGCCAACTCAAAAATAGTTAGGATTAATTTTATCTTAATTTCACATGATTTGATATGGTTTGTTTGGTTTAGTTTGATTTTGAATTGAAGGCATATCTACTGGGGATGTGAGCTCAATCAAATTTGATAGATTTAATTTATGGACCCTGTCAGTGTGCGTCGGACCCACTGAAAAGAGGCTATATCAGAATTATCTTATCTAAAATTTATAAATCCAAAGGGATAATCTACTTGCTATGGGATAGGGCTAACCAACCTAAGGGATTGCCTTCGTGTGCAATGGTCGTTTAGAAGAAGCGTAGACTTACATCTTCTTAAGCAAGGAACAACCACTGGGGTGACTTGTTGGTAGGATAACAAATAGAACCCGACTAAGGAGAGACTACTGAGTGAAAGTCATTGGGGACTTATATGAACTGAAGAGTGATCAGGCGATTCCTATAGGGAGTTTTACTGACACTACCCTAAAGATAGGATGTCTGCTTGGGAAAAGGTTCCACTAGGGGTGTCCTCCTAATCCATAGGTGAATATATATTTTGTTTATATGTTTGTATGGACCCTATTGGTGTGTGAGGGACCACACTAAGAAGGGACTATGTCAGCCTTGACCTATCTCAGATTTACTAGATCAAGGGAGAATTTGCACATCCTCAAGACGAATTCTGCAACAAAAGGGGTGGTTACTAAGAAAAAGGAACTATCTAATCTAATAGTAACCCAAGTAGTGTCTAAATGGGGTCACAAAAGAAATGATCCAAATATAGTGTAGATAGGGGAGATGTTGCTAGGTGTGTTATCCTGAGCCCTAGAAAAAAAATTCTATAAGTGTATGATGGCTAACTCAAGGAGAAAGCATAGCAAACTTAGATCTACCATCAGTGGCGTATCCTAAGATGTGAGAACCAACCAACCTAAGGTGTACCTATCAACATGAGTGGGGTATTCATCATCATAGTGAGAACCAACCAACCTAAGGTGGTTGTCCAATGATCGGAAAGAAAGAAGCTACAACTTTCCAAGCGAAACTGGTCATCGGGAAAGTCTGTCATTGGCAAGATAGATGTTATCTGACCTAGATTGACTACTAAGTGGGGAGCCCCGAGGAAGGATTTGACATAAACTTGAAGATGTTAAGAGTAAAGGAGACGCTAGGGGACTTATCCTTAAACTCAAATATACTCAACCCAATTAGTGCACAAAGGCTAATCTAAGAAGAAAGCGTAGCAAACTCACATCTTCTTAAATAAATCCAATATGAGGTAGCTTATCGGCCACGCAGCAAGGCAAACTAACAAGGTGCTCATCAATGTGCAATAGACAAGTAAGGAAGGAAAATGTAGCAGACTTACATCCTCTAAAATAAGAATACCACTGGGTGACAAACTAGTAGGGTAGCATGTCAGCCAGACCTAGAGCAGTTATTGAGTGAGTGTTGTTGGGGGTATTAGCTCAACTTAGAGTAGCCCGAGATAAAATATATGTGTTTATTTTATATGTTTGTGTGTAGTTTGTATTTATTTTGTGTCAATGAAGGATAGGACATCGCTCGAGTTCATACACCTACTCTAAAGACATCATGGTAGGTTTGCAAACAAGAATACTTTCAACATGAAAGAGATTGAATTCGAAATGGAATTTTCATTGATGACAATTTTTGTCAAATATTATTTATAATATTTTATTAAGTAGATCCCATTGATTAGAAGCATTGGGGACTCTCCCTTATAATTAATAAGCTGATAAGATCTCCTTTGGTAGGCCTTCTCTATGGAAAAAGGGTCTTCCTAAGTGGGTTCAAACTTGCCTCCCATCTTACGACAGGCAACAATCAGTCTCTTTAGAACTAAAATAAGCTCTCCTACTTGAAAACCTCTAGGATGGACCAACTTGTTGTGAGCATGAATCATTTTTAGCTTTGTACAACTCAAGATTTTGACATGCCTGCAGGCATCTCTCATCCAAACCTTTGATCTCTTCTAATCATAATTTGTTGTTCTACTTTATTATTATCTTGCTACCCACAACTATCCTTAGTGATGGTAGTTAGACTTCTAATGGTAGAATGGCTTCAGACCCATACACTAAGGAGAAAGGAGTAGACTGAGTTAGAGTTTGATATGTGGTATGGTAGGCCCACAAGGCTTCAACAAACTGCTCATGCCGCTATCACTTGTTGTTGTCGAGTGTCTTCTTCAGTATTTGGATGAGAGTTTTGTTGAAGGCTTCTACTAATCTATTTTCCCTCGGGTAGTTATTGGTAGAATATCTTCAATCTATGCTGTGTCTCTAAGTAAAGTTATTAATCTCAGTGCTCTTGAATGCAGTACCATTATTAGATATAATTCATCAAAACACTCCAAACCTATATATGATATGGTTCCTAAAAAATTAGAGCACATGTTGAGCTATGACCTCTATTAGTGGAATCACCTTCACTAATTTGGAAAAGTAATCAGTAGCAGCTAAGATGAATTGATGACCCTTGGAAAAAGGAGGATCAATCGGACTCACTATGTTGGTACCCCAACACTCGAATGGCCATGAGGCCAATGTTGGATGTAGAATGTTGGGTGGCTGGTGTAGGATCATAATGTGTATTTGACATTGGTGCCATCACCTAACTGTATCCATGCAATCTTTGATCATCGATGGCCAGTAGTATCCTAGTCTCTTGATCTTGGCTTTCATCTTTGGACCGAATTGGTTGGCTCCACATAATCTTGAGTGTACCTCAGTTATGATCTCGTGGGCTTCATTCTTGTATAAATAATGTAACCACATATGATTGAAAAACCATCGGTATAAGACACCATCCACAAGAGCATAGGAAAGTGTTCTCTACTTCATATGATGGGCTTAAGACTTCTCTTGAAGTAGTTTGCTTTTATTTAGGTAATCCATGAATGGTTGCCTCAAATATAACTCCTCATCCTTCTTAATAATGGAAACCTCCCATTCAATAAAGTACTTTTTAAGGAGTTCAATATCAATAAGGGATAAGACTTGCCTATTTTGGACCTTTATTGATATGGACTCATCCTTCGGACATGCCAACTCCTTGACAAGCTTGACTAATGCATACACTATGACATTCTCTCCTCATGGAATCTTATAAATGGTAACCTGTAGATTTGGGCCAACAACTCCAAGTTGTACTTTTGGTAGTGATGGACCTTGGGCTTTATAACCTTATAGTAACCAATGATTTGGTTGATAATTACCCGAGAATCCTCGAATATGTTGATGTTTTGTATGCTTAGAGTAATGGATAACTCCAAACTGGAAATCAGAGACTAATATTTAGCTTCATTATTGGTTCAAGGATTGGACAGATGATATAAGAATCTAATCACATCACGGTCTAGAGTTAAGAGAACTATTCTTACCCCTGCCTTTCTTGAAATAGTAGATTGTGGTTCTTCTCCTCTTTAAGAGGAAGCCAAACCATGAAAGTACATCTCCCAATGGTGAATTCTAGTATCTCCTAAGTTCATGATTTGTTCATCAGGGAGATCATCACTAGCAAGAAGTGGATGTGCATCTAAGAACTCCGCTAGCAGTTGTCCTTTCACCATATGGAGGGGTATGAAGGTAAAGTCAATCTACGAGAGGATCATGGATCGTCATGCCAATCATCTGGATATCATCATTCGTATCATGAGATGCTATAATGGATTGATCTTAGAGATTAAGTTCACCTTATGAGGAAGCATGTAATGATGTATCTTTTGGGATGCAAAGATTAAAGCTAGGCAATGCTTCTCAGTGGGTGGATAATTAGCCTTAGTAGAGATTAAATGATCTCTAAGGTACTAGAGTGTGTTTTCCATCCCTTCGTTATTGGCTTGGGCCAATAAAGCACTAAGAAAGTCATCTAACACATCAATGTAAAGTATGAGTAGCTTGCCCGGAATAAGGGCTGCTAGAACCAGAGGCATCATCAGGAAATGCTTGATGTATTTAAAGGCTTGCTCACACTTGTCATCCCACTTGAACTTGGCATCCTTTTGGACAAGTGCTGAGAATGGGTGACATCTTTTCGATAGGTTTGGTATAAACCCTCTTAGATATGCCAACCTCCTTGGATTGATCTGAGCTGAGTTAAAGTTTTAGGGAGTGGCATTTCTAATAACACATTGATCTTCTACAGATTGATTTTGATTCCTAGGTGTCGGACAACAAACCCAAGGAATTTCCCTGATGCTACTTTGAATGCACACTTCAGGGGATTAATTTTGAGGTTGAATTATCTTAATTATTTGAAAACTACTCTCAAGTCAAAGAGATGGTCTTCCTTTTCTCTACTTTTGATGATCGACATGATGATGAATGAATGAGTTTATCGAAGATTCAAGTCATAGCCTGCTGGTATGTATCACCGACATTTTTAAGGGTGAAAGGCATGACCTTATAACAATAGATTCTAATCGAGGTTCTAAAAGTAGTGTTTCTTTCATCTTCAGAAACCATCTTTATTTGGTTATATTCAAATGAGCCATCCATGAAAGAGAAGACTTCATGAGATGAGGCAATGTCCACCATCAACTCTGGGATTGGTAGTGGAAATTTATCTTTTTAACATGCCTTATTTAAATCATTAAATCGATGCATATGTGAATTTGTCCATTCTTTTTCTTAACTGGGATGACACTAGCTAACTCGATAGGGTATTTCTCTTTCCGGATGAAGCCAGCATCGATCAATTTCTTGACTTCAGAAATAACCTATTATTCTATGTCCAATCGCATGCTTTCAGGAGCTTGCTTAATAGGGTTAGCAGTAGGCTCTATTGCTAGTTTATGGATAGCTATGTCAGGAGACAATCCAGGTATCTCTTCATAACTCCATGCAAAGCGGTCCTTAAACTCAGTCAATAGCCTAGCTAAGTCATTATTTTAGATTTCATTCAATAAACAACTGATGTATGTTAGGTGTGGATCTTCTTTAGTTTCTAAGTTGATTTCTTTGAGCTCATCGATGGTTGACTTGATCTCTTCTTCAAACTCTAGCGATGCATCTTTGACTTTAAAATCATCTAGATCATCTGAAGTTTCTAAGTACAGCTCCTCATATGAGTTAATGTGATTTGAGATGAACTTATAAATTCTAAATGATTGGTGATGACTAAGCAGTAATTATCATCATCGATTGGACCCACTGTACTGAATCCTAAACCCAATCTTGATTGAGGGCCTTTGCATTTGTTCTTACATATTATTTTGAAGTAGTATGAACGATGCTTTGACCAAGTATGTTGGATTAACCCTGTCTTTGCTAAATTATTAACACAAGGCAAGTACCAATCAAAGGTAATTCTATTACATCTTTATATGAATCATCCTTAAGTTCTACATCAGCTTCTTGACTTTAGGATGATGCTGCCATAAAGAACCTCTGAGTCTTCACAACTGTGGATGACTTAGGAGCTTCCTTAACTACCAAACCCTCAGCTTTTTGAGAGGAAAGTGGATACACTTACGCTTTGTTTGGAGCCTAGTCTTCATTTCTATCTGGCACAAGTGTCACCTCTAAGGGAATCTACTGTTGAGAAGAGTTGGCTGGTATGCTAACCATATAAGACTCATCATATGAACTATATTCTAAGTCATTATGGATAGTAGGTGTACTCCTAATAGCTGGGACATATCTTTTATTGTGAGTCCAATAAAGAGGTTTTCCACCCCTGGGACGGCCTCTGAATGGGCCTCTTCCTCTGCCTGGTGGAGGTCAGGCCATCCAACCCATATGTTCGAATGGAGTAACGAACTGTGGGTGGAATCTAATGTTAAGCTCCACTTCCTCCTCCAAGTTTATTTCCACTCCCTTTTATTTTCTTTTTCATTTTTTCTTTTCTTTTCTTTTTCATTATCTCTTTCTTTTTCTTTTTCTTTTTCTTTTATTTCTAACTTTGGCCAAGTTTGTGAGAATAGACTTGTTGATTTTGAGGGAGGTAGTAAGCTGCATCCTCATATATGTCGACCTCATGAACTATAAATTGCTTGAGATTTCCTTTGACATAGTAGATGATCCCACCTCTCATAAACTTCATACATTGATGTAGAGAGGATGGAACTATGTTGTTCTCATGTATCCATGTTCTCCCAAGAAAAGTATTGAAAGATGTATGTAAGTCTATAATGTGAAACTTGGATTCGGTCTTCCAATCATCTATCACCAAGGGCAACACTATGGAGCCTAAGGCTTGTTGAACTCACTTTTGGAGTGCGAATTCAATCTTCCCATCGTAGACTTAGAAGTCTTCTAGACACTAAGACTTTTCTAGTCATAAGACACTTCTAACAATTAGGTAAAAACTTAACCTAAACCTAAAGACTTAGAAGGGTTAACCATAGGATTAGATTATGCCTTAGGGATTAGGACAATCCACCTACCCTACAACCCAAATCCAATCCATGTTCACCTTCTCAAACCAAACCTCAAGTTCAATCCAAACAACAAATCCAAATCCAAATCCAAACCCAAATTCCAAAAACCAACTGATTGAAGCCCATGATCAAATTCAAACATGAAACCCTTTATAAGCCATATGACCTATCCTATGGACTTAGCCAAATCTTAATCCAAATCAATCCAAAATCAATTGATTTTATCATAATCAATTTATATCTTCAATCATCTTCCTAAATATAAATCAAATCTACATTTAAATGATCAAAACTAAATCAAATAAAATTAATGCCCTTCCTAAGCCATATGATCTATCCATGGACTTAGACAAATCTTAATCCAAATCAAGTCAAACTCAATTGATTTTTTCACAAATCAATCATATTTTCAATCATCTTCACAATTTTAAATGAAATATACATTTAAATCATCAAAACTAAATCAAACCAAATCAAAATCCAAACCTAAGCCGCATGACCCAACTCCATGGACTTAGCCAAATTCGTTCATTCCAAAACCAAAATTCAATTGATTTTCTCATGAATCAATCATACCTACAATAGTATTCACAAATATAAATAAAATCTACAATCATCAAGCCAAACCAAAATCAACCCAAGTCAAACCCAACTTAACCCTTTTGACTTGAAATGTTCAAATGAACCAAAACCAATTTGAACCCAATCTAATTGTACTTGAATTTATATAACAATCCCAAATCCAAATATAAACTCAACTAAATCAAACTCAACCCAAAATCAAGCCAACTAAACCCAATTGGTCCACTTGACCCAAAGTGGCCAATTTGACCTATTTGAGCCAAGTTCTAATCCTACCCAAATTGGATTGAACTAAGCCCATCAAAACCTCTCATCATGATTATCGATCACCCTTGGTTGATCAATTGTCATAAATTGGGTCAAACCAAGTTAACTTGGTCAGTTGACCACAACAACCTCTTAACCCGTATGAACCCAAACTAGCCAAATTGCAAACTAAGACAAATCCCTTGAAACCAATGATTCATACTAAATAAAACTCAATATTTGAATATGACTTGACTTATAATTAAGTCAAACCAAACCCAATTGGCCCTCTTGGCCCAATTGAACCAAATTGACCTAAAAGACCAAATTAGGTCAAATAATAATATAAACCAAATTGATTGCAACCAATGACTCAAGTTCATTCCAAATTGATTGTTGAACTTGACCAAAGCCATGATCGGACCCAATTGAACCCAATTGACCTACTTAGCCCAATTTGTCCTAAAGGTTCAAGTTGGACTAAATCAAAACCAAATCCAAATTAATTGAAACCAAAGCCTACAATGATCTACAATTAGCTAACTAAACCCAAACCAACACCCAACCCAAGCCAATTTGGCAAATTTGGTCAAATTGGTAAACTTAACCCTTTTGACCCAAATGAATTCAAGTGAGCAAAATCAAATCTAAGCAAACTAAACCAAACTAATTGAGCCAAAACATCCCAAAAGATCATATGAACTTAACCTAGCCCTTGGTTTGACCTAATTTGACTAATTGGTTAACTTGACCCAACCTAACCAAATTTGACCTAAATGTGTCAAATTGAGCCAAACCTAACCAAATCAACTTCAATTGATTTGAAATTTTGCTAACATACTTTTGGCTCATTTCAAATCTGCCCAAATCAAATCAAATGCCGAATGATCATTCTACACTTGGGGTCAAGGGCATCATAATACACAAATCACCCATGTAAGTGGCCATTTCTATTCTTTGGCCACTTGGTAATCTCTCAATGGTCCACTTAGGCACCTAGGATAATGTCCAACCTGACCCAAGGGGTGGTTAGGTTGGCCATGATCCATGGGAGGTGAAATCACCTCACCCTCCTCATTGGAACATTTGAAACCCATAGGACTCCCATGATTCCTCCTTGGTAGCCACCTCCACACTTTCAATGAACCAAGCCGAGCCAACTCACCTCCACCCTACCACCCATGACTAGCTAAGATGTATAGATGGCAACTAGAAGCCAAACTCAATCCCACCATCTGATCAAGATCAAGGGGGGTATACACCCCCTCATTTCCAGTCAAACACACACAAAAATCATTCCTTAGAGTCTTAGCTACCCAAGACGAGCCGCTAGAGCCATTCCTTAAGCTCCCAAGCTTGTTCCTTGATCAAAAAATGTCATTCCTGTCCATCCTGAAATAGGACACTCCCATTTTTTACCTAACTTTCCTATTTCTCTATCAAACTCAAATTAACTTTGCACAAACCTTCCTTATGCTCGAATCAGCAAGCTTGGAGGAGGTGGGACTTCGATCAAAGTTGAGCTCCAAATCATCAGTTCATGGCCCTCTAAGAGAATATAGAGGAATTGATCCAATAGCTACTCAACAGGGCTTCATCTCCAGTAGAGGAAGCTTCTTCAATCTGTCGAGCCACCAGTCTTAAGCTCTGGCAAGGTACGCTTCCAAAACTGATCCTTAGCCAAAATGGGTTGGAGATTTTTGAAGAAAACTTGCATCTCATATGATCTTGACCATTGGATCCCCTCTGATCGATGTCGTGAAGGTGTGGGATCCTTTTGGAATCATCTGCTTCGAGTAAGCTCGGATCAAGTGAACAATGGCGGACGAACTTCATTCTCCCTCACTTGCATGACGTTATATCAGGCACCGTCCGTTCCACATGATCGGAATGGATGGTCGTGATTACATCCACTAGATTGATCTGATTTAATCCTGCTAAGCTATGGGATTAATCGTAGCCATCCAATCGTAGATTAGATGGAAAAAGAGAAAGCGCATCTGTCACAACCATAAGCACTGAGTAGGATAAGTTTTAAGCAGCCAATCCTACGGTGCCACATGGAAATTGCACCGCATCCGCCAACAGGATTAGACTTTAATTAGGCTTAATTAATTATTTTTAATGGTTAAAACTTCTAAAAATCATGAAAACTCATAAATTAATTAAAAGAATTCAAATAAATACTTATTTTAAAGGTATTTTAAAGGAGAATTAACTAAAAATGATCATAACTAATTTTAAAAAGTAATTAAAGTTTAATTATAAAATTAATTATCTTAATTATTTTTTAATTACTTAAGTAATTAATCCTAAATTTTGTGGGTTAATTTAATAAGATGACCTCTACCTACCAAGATTTTCTTGGGATTTATTGCTCACTTAATTAAAAAAATTGACTAATTAAACCTTAACTACTCTTTTAAGTTAATTAATGATTAATTAATCTCATGAATAGTAACAAATTGGTTAATTATGTTTATTAATCATTGTTCAACAGTAAGCAAACTAAGGAATACAGTTGGGACCCCTTTCCCTCAGTTGAAACATGAAAAAATAGTTTAAAAATTATCCTTCTAAAGTTTCTAGATCTACTCGAACTTCTTCACCTTTTTTTTTCTAATAAAAAATAATGTTTAACTTTCTTATTTGGAATGTGAGGGGCATTGGTACTCTTGCTGTTAGAAATAGAATTAGGAATCTTTATAGAATTTATAATCTTGGCTTCTTGGTTATTCTTGAATCTCTTTTTTTTTTCTTCTAAAATAATGCATATGTCCAGGATGATTGATTTTTATTTCAAGAGCAATAATAAGATTTGGTTATTTTGGAATATTTCTCTTTCTATTAATGTTATTAATGATTTTCATCAAGTAATTAGTGTGGATATTTCATTTGGTGATTATCATGCTTTTGGCTCTTTTGTTTATGCTGCTTGTAAAATGTTTGAGAGGAGAACCTTGGGATCAATTTTCTAATTTTACTTCTGTTATTATTGATTTTTGGATTGTTCGTGGTGATTTCAATATGAGCCTTTCTTTGAATGAAAGGAAAGGGGGTTCTTTGCCAAATTTACATTCAATGGAAGATTTTGCAAATATGATTTTGGATTGTAATCTTCATGATGTTGGTTTCATTGGTTCTTAATTTACTTGGAATAATCAAAGATTGTGGCAACAGTTGGATCGTCCTTTATTTAATAATTATTAGTTAAATCGTGACCTTTAACTTCAGTGGAGCATCTTAGTAGAACTCTCTTCGATCATAATCCTCTTTTGATTTCTATTAAGGATGTTGTTCATAACTATAATGTCATTAAAAATTTTTAATTTCAAAATATGGGTTACAAGATAAAAGTTTTCCTGATCTTATTGCTTATAATTGGTGTGCCCTAAACCCTAAACCCTAAACCCTAAACCCTAAACCCTAAACCTAAACCCTAAATCCTACAACCCTAAACCCTAAACCCTAAACCCTAAACCCACTAAACCTACTCCTAACTAAAACTAATAAAAAATAAAATAAAAAACTTAACCTAAATAAAATAAACTAGAATAAAAAACTTAAACTAAAATAAATAAACCGAAAATAAATAAACTAAATAAAATAAAACATAAACCTAAAGAAAATAAATAAAATAAAATAAACTAAAATAAATAAAAGAAACTATAAACTAAACTATTGGTTTTTTTTTTTAAACACACCCTAAACCCTCCAAACCTCCCTAAACCTAAACCCTAAACCTGTAACCCTAAACCCTATAACCTAAACCTAAAAATAAACCCTAAACTAAACCTAAACTAGGCTAAACCCTAAACTACCCTCCTTTAACCCTAAACTCTAAACCCTCAAACTCAAATAATCCTAAACACTAAACCCTAAACCCACCTAAACCCTCTACTAACCTAAAACCTAAACCTAATAACCCCAAAACCCACTAAACCCTAAACCTTAAACCCTAAACCCTAACCTTAAACCCCAAACCCTGAACTTAAACCAAAATTAATTAAATAAATTAAAATATAAATTAAAACCCAAAAACCTAATAAACCTAAACCCTAAGAATGGGCAAAACATTGACGGTAGGAACATTACTATCAACTAAGCTTAGTTTAGTCTGGTGGTGGAGGCAATGGCAGAGGTGGCGATTATCACAGTGGCAGTGGGAGATCTGGAGGTGCTGGTGGATATGGAGGTGGTGGTCAGAGCAGTGATGGTTATGGAGGCAAGAAGAGCGATGTAGGTAACAGCCATGGTGGTGGTAGAGGGAGAGATCAGGGATATGATGGTGGATCACACTACACGAGAGTTTGGTGTATTACTTGGTTGATGAAATTGAACAGAAGAAATGTTGAATTTGAATTTATTCTCTATTAAAAAAAACCATAAACCTAAAACCCTAAACATTGAGCCTAAAACCTAAACCCTAAACCCTATACCATAAACCCTAACCCCTAAAAACTATAAACCCTAATCCCTAAACCTTAAACCCTCAAATTTAAACCCAAAACCTTAAAGAAAGCTAAACCTAAATAAAATAAAACCTAAAAATAAAATAAATAACAAACCTAATCCAAAAAAAAACACATAAACTACAACCTAAACCTAAACTTAAACCTAAACCTAAAAAGAAAAGAAAATAAAAAATTAAAACTAAACTAAAATAAAATAAATAAAAACTTAAACAAAATATAAAATTAAAAAACTTTAATAAATTAAAAACTAAACCTAAAATAAAAATAAAATAAGCCTAAAATAAAATAAAATAAAATAAAAACTAAATAAAAACTTAAACCTAAAAAAAATATCCTCCAAATAAAAAAATTTTTAAACCAAAAACTAAACCTAAACCCATAATACCACCCCCTAAACTATAAACCCTGATCCCTAAACCTTAAACCCTCAACTAAACCCTACCAAAAGCCAAAGCTAAACCTAAATAAAATAAAACTAAAATAAAATAAATAAAATCTAATCCAAAAATACATACTACAACCTAACCTAAACCTAAACTTAAAAGAAAATAAAATAAAAAATTAAAACTAAACTAAATAAAATAAATAAAAACTTAAACAAAATTTAAAAATAAAAAACTTAAATAAATTAAAAACTAAACCTAAAATAAAAATAAAATATGCCTAAAATAAAATAAAATAAAAACTTAAACCTAAAAAATAATCCTCCAAATAAAAAAAATTTAAACCATAAATCAAAAAAAATAAAAAACTAAACCTAAACCCTAAACCCTATACCATATTGCCCTAAAACTATAAACCCTAATCATTAAACCTAAACCCTCTGATAAACCCTAAACCTTAAAAGCCAAAAGCTAAACCTAAATAAAGTAAAACTAAAAATAAAATAAATAAAACCTAATCCAAAAAAAACACATAAACTACCTAAACTTAAACCTAAACGAAAAGAAAATAAAATAAAAATTAAAACTAAACTAAAATAAAATAAATAAAACTTAAACAAAATTTAAAAATAAAAAACTTAAATAAATTAAAAACTAAACCTAAAATAAAAATAAAATAAGCCTAAAATAAAAACTAAATAAAAACTTAATCCTAAAAAATAATCCTCCAAATAAAAAAATCTAATAAAATATAAAATAAACCTAGAATAAAAAAATACACCTAAACCTACTAAAATAAACTAAACTAAAATAAATAAAACCTAAACCAAAACTAAAAAAAAAATAAAACTAAAATTAAACCTAAAACCTAAACCTAAAAATAAAATAAAACCTAAACCTAAACATAAAATTAAAAATAAAACCTAAACCTAAAAAAATACAATAATAATAAAACTAAACTAAAAAATAAACCTAAACATAAACATAAAAAATAAACTAAAATAAAAAACCTAAACTAAAATAAATAAACTGAACTGAATAAAAATAAAAATAAACCTAAATAAAAATAAAATAAACTAAAATAAACTAAAATAAACTAAAATAAAAAATAAATAAACTAAATAAACAAAATAATCCTAAACCTACGAGTTTACTTAATTTAAAAAATAAAAACCTAATCCTAAACCCTAAACCCTAAACCTTGAACGCCAAACCTACAATCCTAAACCCTAAACCCTAAACCTATAATCTTAAACCCTAAACCCTAATGCTTAAAACCATAAACCCTAAACCCTAAACCTTAAAACCCTAAACTCTAAAAGCTAAACCCTAAACCCAGGCCTACACCACTAAACCTCCTAAACCCCCAAATATGAGCCATAAAACAAAAGCCTAAAAAGCTTTAAAAATAATAAAAATAAAATAAATAAAAACCTAAATGAAAACATAAAAGTAAAAAATAAAATAAAATAAACAAATACCTAAACCTAAAATAAACAAAATAAAATAAACCTAAACATAAAATAAACAAAATAAAATAAACCTTAACCTAAACTAGTATAAACTAAAAAGAAAAACCTAAACCTAAACCTGAAATAAATTAAACCTAAACCCTAAACTAAAAAAAATTAAATAAACCAAAAATATTCCTAATCTGGAGAATCACCTAAAACGACCTTAAATGAAAGCTAAAACCTAAACCTAAAAATAAAATAAAACCTAAACCTGAGCTAAATAAAACATAAACATAAAAAAATAAAATAAACTAAACTAAAAAAAAACATAAACCTAAACCAAAATAAACTAAAATAAAATCTAAATAAATTAACCTAAATAAAATAAACTAAAATAAATAAAATAATAATAATATAAACATGTGTAATGGTTTGCTAATTTAAAACCTACCCTAAACCGGAAAAGCCTTAACCTAAACCCTAAACTTTAACCAACCACCCTGACCTCCTACCATAACCCTAGGCCCTGGGCCCACTCCACTAAACTAACCCACCACCACTCTAAAAACTGATCCAGGCTCCCTACTAAACTCCCTAACCACTGGTGAACCCTAGTCAAAACCTAATCACGGGCCCTACCCAAACCCTCCATGACTCTAACCATAAACCATCATAAACCCTCCTAACTACCTAAAACTACAAAACAAAACCTAATAATAAAATAAATAAAAAACCTAAACCTAAATAAAATAAAAAAATAAAATAAAAACTTAAACTAAATCCCAAATGTAAACTTAAATATAAAACAAAATAAAATGAAAAAATAAAGTAAAATAAATGAAATAAAAACCTAAACTAAACTAAGAAAATAATATAAACCAAAGAATAAAAAACCTAAATAAATAAAAACTAAGCAGAAAATATGAGTAAAATAAACTTAAAATAAAATAAAATAAAAATTATATAAAAACCTAAACCTAAAGCTGGACACCTTGGATCCATGAGTATAGAATGGTTCCATCTTCACTTCGCCAGTGTATTAAGTACATTAGGGATGAAGTAGAATATGTTATAAAAGGAGACATACAACCATTCACTGTTCATGTGATTGAGCTCTATGAAGATCTTACTTACTACATGCCTAAGAAACCTAGATTTGATTCTATGAAATACATCATTAAATAACTTGATTAAGTCAAACTCAAAATAAAATAAAACCTTCCATAAAAATAACTTGATTTGCTTTAAGCTTTCTTATTTCAAAAGATTGTCTTTAGGAATTAATTAGGGTGAATGTCTTTACATGCTTTCATCACTTTAATTCTTTCCTAACATGCTAAATGTGTATGTTATATGAATTTCATGCATTCATGCTTTTCAAAATCAAATTAAAATGAAATGTTTTCTTCATGTCAAATTGCATGTTTTGGCCAAAGTAAAATATGAATGGCTATTTTCACTACTAAATCCAAAACTATTTTAAGAATTTATAAATCAAACACCTAAAACTGAAAGTGTGCTACTTATAATTATTTATGAGCTTGCATATGGATATAAATATGAAGATGTGCATAGTGTGGCATTCCTTTTCTTTTCTTTTAGCATAGTTTTGAATAGGAATTGGCAAAGTGTATAATTCATTTGAAAAGGATACAACCCTTGCCTAATCCCATTCCTATTCATTCTTATGCTATTACTTAAGAAGGACATCCACACTTGTACATATAAATTGCTAAAACAAAACAAATAAACAAATACAAACTTTTTGCATCTTTCTTTTTCCATTCATTTCTTTTGTACATGTGTTTGTATTTAAGGAAAGTGGTATATTAGTCTGGACAACCCCAGGGTTGCGAGGCTTTAAGTTTCCCTATGTAGGTCTTGTACCTTATGCCCCTGGTGCTAACAATGGCACCATACTCACTTATGCCTTTCATACATACATGTGTGCATGTGAAAAATGGATAAGAAAACCCCTTTTCTACTTAATGAAAATCATGCATCATAAAGAATTCAAATTTTCTTAAGTAACTCACTTAGCATTCATCCTAAAGTATGCTAAACATTTCCATTTGTATGTATATATATGCTTAGGATTCATTCATATGCATGTTATACAAGTTGGGAAAGAAATGAAGTGATGTGAGTTTTGTAATATTAATTCACTTTACTTAATCATTAAATTCCTTTCTTTTTGATTAGGTTTGTTTAGAGTTGATCTAAACTTCAGATTAATTAAAACATGTAATAAAACATTCATTAAACAAAATCAAACATGAATCTACTTTAGAAGTTACTTATGTAGGGAAGGAAAGCGAAGTTCTTTTCTCTTTTCCCTCTCTTTATAACTTTGTAATTAATTGTAGGTTCAATCAAACCTAAACAAAGCATCAAATAAAATTAACCCAAATCAACTAAACATTTAAATGAAACCACCCATCTAAGTTGAATATCTTCACACTTATAGAATCCAAACCTTAAAGCCATAGCTAAGTATACCACACAAATCTTTTGTAGCACACACATTAGACTAAGTCACCACTTCTAGCTTTTGGTTAGGGCGGTGCATGGTTTGATGTTTGCTTTTATTTTGTGATATTTTGTTTTAGTCTAGATGTTAGGATGAATGTGCGTAGAATGAATGGTAGGATGATTTAGTCTAATCATTATTTTTTGTAGGGATTGTGCTTAAGGGGTGTTGTAATAAAAATATAACTGCTTTTGCTATGCAGGTGCTTATACCCCTAAGCATAATCCAATAGGCCAAGTGGACTTGGTTACCTATATGTGAGGTGCTAAGTCCAATATACATTCTTGGGATTTGTATGGTTTGTTTAGATAATCTCTATTTTCCAGGTGTTAGTTAGATTTAATTTTCCTTTTCATGTTGTTTTTGCAATTAGGATTTTTGAATGATTGTTATGGGGGATTAGGATGAGCATTGGTTATAAGATCTCATCTTAAATACCATGTGAAGCCTTTGGAGCATCCACATTCCATCTATCCAAAAGAAGGAACTAAAGAAGAAAGAAGAAAAGAAGAAAGAAGAAAATAAGAAAGAAGAAATGAAGAATGAAGACCCCCATAACATGAATTTCTTACTTGATTGTAAATTAATTCATTTGTAATCCGGGTTGTATAAGGGTAGAGCTTAGCTACCCAATTTATTTTCAAGTTTGTGTAGTGGTTCCCGACCACAAATGGGCTTTTATTCATTTGCAATTAGCTTTATAAAATGTTTATGTTTTGTTTAGCTTGTACATTAAGATGGTGTCCTTTTCTTAGTTTCTTCCTTGCTTGATGTATGGCCTGGATGATGATTAGGATCTTAGGGAAAATAAATATTCTATCAAATTAATCAACTCAAAATTAAAAATAAATAACAAATAACCTCATTTAAAGTCTTAGTTAAAATCTAGATAAATGAATTAGCAACCCCTTAGTTGGATGAGTATTTCTTTAATAACATCATGCACAAAAGCATGTTGTTTCACTCTTGAATGGAGGGCTTCCACCTTTGCCAGAGAACTTGGCTTGACCTGTGAGTGCCATGGTGGAAACACACCTCCCCCTTCTTGCTGATTTTGTCCCATAATCTTATTTCTCATGCATGAGACATATGAATCCTATAAGCCTAAGTCAAATGATCGTCCAAAAGTGAAAATAAAATGAAATATGATTTGCATTAGATCTAGGTCATTTTTCATACCCTTACATGATCTAGTCTCTTAGGGAGTGAGTTTAAGGACTTAGTCTCTTTCTAAAATAAATAATAACCTAGCTATCTTGCATAAAGCATATGCCTTGCCTACATGAATTTAAAATTATAGTAGGAGTTAGTTGGCGGCCACCCCTAGGCGATTATAAGTCCAAACAATCGGGTGGTTTGTCCTCTCTTATGGAGCCAAACCAAATACCCATTTTCTCCTTTGATTTAGGTCATGCTTTTGGCCCTAGCCAAAGCTCCCTATATTTAAGTTCTGAGGTTGCTTCTCCCCTTTATGGGCCAGAAGTATAAATCCTCACCTCTTAGGCATTTCCACAATCTTGTGTTATGGAATCATATGCCCTAAATTTCTAATGAAAAATTCAACTCAAAGAAATTAAATCAATTTCAAAAATGTAAAGCTCAACCATAGGATAGTTTCAAATCCTCGTTAAGTTTCCTATCATCATGAGCATTTTCTACTTATCTTCCTTTGGCTTCGATAATAACTCCCTCTCTTTGATCAATCTCATTTGATCTTCTAAAATAAACTAATTGATTGATAGTCCTCCTTATTTGAAATTTTTGGAGACAATGATCATTTACCTTAATCGATAGTATTCCTAAAGAATCCCCTTCCTCGGGATGTAATTAGCTATGGGAGCTTGCCCCTATAGGGAACATAACGAACCCGGTTTAAAATAATCCATGCTTTACTTATCCTTGTAAAGTAGGGGAAGAATCTCTGGTACACATGCGGACCCATTGTCCTTAGGAGTCCTTATTGATGTGATTAGGTCCATTATAGGGTGGTGACTTCTATCTTTTGAGATAGTACACCTCTCCTTAATGTCGTACTCGATCACCCTAATAAGAATATCTGCGGATCTACGCAGTGTCCAAATGCATAAAAGAGTATATTTTTATCTTCATTCTATCCACATAGATTGAAGATGGAAGTATTACTCTTAGAAATTTAAAAAATATTTCACCACAAACACCTTTTATGGCTTGGGCCTAGATGATTGGTTAGGAAAGCGCAACTGTTTGGCTTCCTGTTGTAGGCTAGCAGCCTTGTTAATTAATTTCTTGAATGTTTTGATCGCAAAGCCCTTAAGCATGAAGGTGACTGGGCCATGGATATTCTTGAGTAAAATTTTAATGGCATGTTGTTCAGACAGTTATGATTCACATTTCATGCTCAGGTTGTGCCACCTGAGAATGTAATCAACAAGGGACTCATTGAGTTTTTGTTTCTCTACAATGAGGTCGCCACACACCCGAGCTCCAAAGAAACCTCTTGATGAAGAGGTGCTTCAACTCAACAAAAGTCTTCACCGAACCATTGGGTACTTCAACATACCAATCAAATGCAACACTTGAGAGACTGCAAATGAAAAGGTGGGAAAGGAATGTGTTGCTGCCACTGGTGTTGAAATAATCGGCTCTAAAGTGTTCAATGTGTTATCGCGAGTTCCCACTACCATCAAAGATCTTGAAGGATGGTGGCACAAAACTATAAATAAAAACCTAAACCTAAAAAATAAACCTAAAAATAAAACCTAAAAATAAATAAATAAAAAACCTAAACCCTAAACTATCAAAAAAAAAAGAAAACCTAAACCTAAAATAAACAAAATAAAATAAACATAAACCTAAACTAAAATAAACTAAACTAAAATAAATAAAACCTAAAATAAACTAAACCTAAACCCAAAACTAAATAAAATAAAATAAACTAAAAATAAACCTAAACCTGAAGTAAAAAATAATACCTAAAAATAGACCAAAAATCAAAACCTAAAACCTAAACCTAAAAAAATAAAATAAAAACCTAAACCTAAAACTAAAAATAAAAAATAAAACCTAAACGAAAAAGATAAAAAAAATTAAACTAAACTAAAAAATAAACCTAAACCTAAACTAAAACCTAAAAAAACTAAAATAAATAGACTAAACTAAATAAAAATAAAAATAAACTTTAATAAAAAATTTAAAATAAAACAAAGTAAAATAAATAAAAAATAAACTAAATAAAATAAATAAACCTAAACCTACGAGTTTACTTAAGTTAAAAAAATTAATAATTAGTAAAAATAAAGACAAATAAAAATATGCTAAACCCTAAACATACAACCATAAACCCTAAACCCCAAACCCTAAAACCCTAAACCCTAAAGCCAAAATCATATACCCTTAACCATAAAATCTATAATGCTAAACCCAAAATCCTAAACCCTAAAAATCTAAAAAATCTAAATCTAAACAAAACAAAACCTAAAAATAAAATAAATAAAAAACCTAAACCAAAATAAAATAATAAATAATAAATAATAAAAACATAAACTAAAACCTAAACATAAATCAAAATCTAAACCTAAACCTTAAAAAAAACTAAAATAAAATAAAAATTAAACATAAAATAAAAATAAAATAAACCTAAAATAGAATAAAATAAAAACTAAATAAAAACCTATACCTAAAAAATAAACCTAAAAATAAAACCTAAACCCTAAACTTAAAAAAAAAAACTAAACCCTAAATTAAAAAAAAAACCTAAACCTAAAATAAAGATAAAATAAACTTAAACCTAAACTAAAATAAACTAAACTAAAATAAATAAAACCTAAACCTAAACTAGATAAAATAAAATAAACTAAAAATAAGCCTAAACCTAAAAATAAACCTAAAATAAAAACCTAAAACCTAAACACAAATAATTAAAATAAAAACCTAAACCTAAACATAAAAATTAAAAATAAAATTGAAACCCAAAAATTAAATAAAAATATAACTAAACTAAAAAAATGAACCTAAACCTAAACATAAAAACTAAACTAAAATAAAAAAACTAAACTAAAATAAATAAATTTAAAATAAATAAACTAAACTAAAAAATAAAAATTAACCTAAATCAAATTAAAAAATAAAAGTAACTAAAATAAATAAAAAGATAAACTAAATAAACCTAAACCTACGAGTTTTCTTAATTAAAATAATAATAAAAATTAATTAAAAATAAATAAATAGAAATAAAAAAAACTCTAACCCTAAACCCAAAACCTTAAAATTATCCCTAAACTTTCAACTCTAAACCCTAAACCTACAACCCTAAACCCTAAATCCTAAACCCCAAACCCTAAAACCCTAAACCTTAAACCCAAAATCGTAAAACATACAACCCTAAACCCTAAACCCTAAACCCCAAACCCTCAACCCTTAACCCTAAACCCCAAACCCTAAATCCTAAACCCTAAAAACCTAAAAATCTAAACCTAAACTAAATCAAACCTAAATCTAAAATAAATAAATAAAGCCTAAACCTATATAAAATAAAATAAAATTAAAAATAATAAAAACCTAAACTAAAACCTAAACCTAAACCTAAAACTAAACCAAAACCTAAACCTAAACAGAAAAATAAAATAAATTAAAAATAAAAATTAAACTAAAATAAAATAAATAAATACCTAAATTAAACTAAAAAGTAAAATAAACTTAAAAAAATAAAATAAAAACTAAATAAGAATCTAAACCTAAAAAATAAACCTAAAAATAAAACCTAAGAATAAATAAAAAATAAAACCTAAACCCAAAACTAAAAAAACCTAAACCTTAAACAAATAATATAAAATAAATCTAAACCTAAACTAAAATAAACTAAACTACAATAAATAAAACCTAAACCTAAAATAAATTAAACCTAAACCCTAAACTAAATAAAATAAAATAAACTAAAAATAAACCTAAAGTTAAACTAAAAATAAGATATAAAAATAAACCTAAAATAAAAACCTGAAACCTAAACCTAAAAAAATTATAATAAAAACCTAAACCTAAAAATAAAAAATAAAACCTAAACCTAAACCTAAAAATAAAAAATAAAACCTAAACCTAAAAGGTAAAATAAAAATAGAACTAATCTAGAAAATAAACCTTAACCTAAACCTAAAGTTAAAAAATAAACTAAAATAAATAAACCTGAAATAAAAAAACTAAACTAAATAAAAATAAAAAATTAAAAAAACTAAAATAACTAAAAAATAAGCTAAATAAACCTAAACCTACTAGTTTACTTAGTTTAAAAAAATAAAAAATGGAAAAAAAAAGTAAAACAAAAAAACCATGATTCCTAAACCTACAATCTTAAACCCTAAACCCTAAACCTTAAACCCTAAACCCTAAAACCCTAAACCCTAAACCCTAAAGCTTAAACCCTAAACCCTAAAATCTATAACCCTAAACCCTAAACCCTAAACCATAAACTCCAAACCCTAAACCCTAAACCCTAAACCCTAAACCCTAATGCCTAATCCCTAAACCCTAAAGCCCAAAAACATAAAAACCTAAACCTAAACTAAATAAAACCTAAAAATAAAATAAATTAAAAAACCTAAACAAAAATAAAATAAATAACTAAAAAAAAAATAAACTAAAACCTAAACCTAAACCTAAACCTAAAAAGAAAATAAAATAAAAAATAAAAACTAAACTAAAACATAATAAATATTACTTAAACTAGACTAAAAAAGTTAAAAACTTAAATAAAATAAAAACTAAACCTAAAATAAAAATAAAATAAACCTATCATTTAAATAAAATAAAAACTAAATATAAACCTAACCTAAACAATAAACCTTAAAATAAAACCTAAATATATATATAATAAAACCTAAACACTAAACTAAAAAAAAAACCTAAACTTAAAATAAAAATAAAATAAACCTAAACCTAAACTAAAATAAACTAAACCAAAATAAATGAAACATAAACCTATACCTAAAATAACCTTAACCTAAACCCTAAATAAAATAAAATAAACTAAAAATAAACCTAAACCTAAACTCAAAAATAAAACTTAAAAATAAACCTAAAATAAAAACCCAAAACCTAAACCTAAAAAAATAAAATAAAAACCTAAATCTAAACCAAAAATAAAAATAAAACCAAAACTTAAAACTAAACTAAAAAAATAAAAACCTAAACCTAAATCAAACTAAACTAAAAAAAATAAACCTAAACCTAAAAAATAAACTAAAATAAAAAACCCAAACTAAACTAAATAAACCTAAAATAAATAAACTAAACTAAACTAAATAAAAATAAAAAATAAACTGAAATCAAAATAAAAAAATAAAATAAACTAAAATAAAAAAATAATAAACTAAATAAACCTAAACTTACTAGTTTAGTTAATTTTAAAAAAGGTAAAATAATAATAATAATAATAATAATAAACCCAAAAAAAACATAACCCTAAACAATAAACCCTAAAACTAACCCTAAACATTAAACTCTAAACCCTAAACCTATAACCCTAAACCCTAAACCCTAAAATCATAAACCAAAAACCAAAAACACTAAACCCAAAGCCTGAAACTTAAAACCCTAAACCCTAAACTTTAAACCCTAAACCCTAAACCCTAGACCTTAAACCTACAACCCTAAACCCTAAACCCTAAACCCTAAAACCATAAACCCTAAACCCTAAACCCTAAAACCCTAAACCCCAAACCCTAAACACTAAACTTTAAAGCTTAAAGACTAAAGCCTAAACCTCTACCATAAACCATAAACCTTAAAACCCAAAACCCTTGACCCTAAACCCTAAAACCTAAACCCTAAAAACTAAAAACGTAAACCTAAAAAATAAAATAAAAAAATAAAATAAAAATAAAAATCAACTGAAAAAATAAACTTAAACTTAAAAAATAAAATAAAAATAAAACTCAACTAAAAAATAAACCTAAACCAAAAAAATAAACTAAAATAAAAAGCCTAAACTAAAATAGATAAACTTAAAATAAATAAACTACACTAAATAAAAATAAAAAATAAGGCTAAATAAAAATAACCCTAAACCCTAAACCATTAATCCTAAACCCTAAATCCTAAAACTAACCCTAAACCCTAAACCCTAAACCTACAACCCCAAACCCTAAACCTTAAACCCTAAAAACCCTAAACCTTAAACCCTAAACCCTACTAGTTTACTTATAAAATAAACTAAATAAATTAAATAAAAATACCTAATCCTACTAGTTTACTTATTTTAAAAAAAAGCCTAAACCCTAAACCCTAAACCCTAAAATTAACTATAAACCCTAAACCCTAAACCTACAAACCTAAATCTTAAACCCTAAAAAACCCTATACACTAAACCATAAATCATAAACCCTAAACCATAAACCCTAAACCCTAAACTCTAATCCTTAAACCCTAAACCCTAAAACCCTAAGCCCTAAGCCCTAAACCTTCAACCCTAAACCCTAAACTCTAAAACCTATAATCGTAATCCCTAAACCCTAAACCCTAAACCCTAAACCCTAAACCCTAAACCCCAGACCCTAAACCCTAAACCATAAACCCTAAATCCTAAACCATAAACCCTGAACCCTAAACCCTATACCCTAAATCCTAAATCCTAAATCCTAAAAAGCTAAAAAGCTAAACCTAAACTAAATAAAACCTATAAATAAAAAAAAATAAACAAAAATAAAATAAATAAATAAAATAAAGTAAAAATATAAACTAAAACCTAAACCTAAACATAAACCTAAAAAGAAAGAAAAGCCAAACTAAAATAAAATAAATAGAAACCTAAACCAAACTAAAAAATAAAAATCCTAAATAAAATAATAACTAAACCTAAAATATAAATAAAATAAACCTAAAATACAATAAAATAAAAACTAAATAAAAACATAAACCTAAACAATAAACCTAAAAATAAAACCTAAACCCTAAACTAAATAAAACCTATACCTAAAATAAAAATAAAATAAACCCAAACCTAAACAAGAATAAACTAAATCTAAACCTAAATCTAAACATAAACCTAAACTTAAACTAAATAAAATAGAATAAGCTAAAAATAAACCTAAACCTAAACTAAAAAAATAAAACCTAAAAATAATCCTAAAATAAAAACTTCAAACTTAAATCTAAAAAAAAAAAAGAAAATATAGGCCTAAACCTGAACCTAAAAATATAAAATAATACCTAAACCTAAAAAATAAAATAAAAATAAAACTAAACTCAAAAATAAAAATAAACCTAAATTAAACTTGAAAAATAAACTAAAACAAAAAACCTAAACTAAAATAAATATAACTAAAATAAATGATCCAAACTAAAAAAAATAAACTTAAATAAAAATAAAAAATAAAATTAACTAAAATAAATAAATAAAATAAACTAAATAAACCTAACCATACCATTTTACTTAGTTTTTTTTATAATTAAAATACCCTAATCTTTAAACCCTAAACCCTAAATCCTAAACCCTGACCCTAAACCCTAAAACTATCCCTAAACCTTAAACCCTAAATCTTCAACCCTAAGCCTACAACCCTAAACCTTAAACCCTATACCCTAAATCATCAAAAAACCTAAACCCTAAACCTTAAACTCTAAAACCTAAACACCAGACCCTAAAATCAAAACCTTAAACCCTAAACTAACCCTAAACCTTAAACCCTAATCCCACCCTAAAGCTTAAACTTTAAACCCTAAATTAACCCTAAATCCTAAGCTAACCATAAACCCTAAACTCTAAACCCTAAACCCTAAAACACCAAAACCTTAATGCCTAAACACTAAACCCTAAACCCTAAATCTTGAAACCCTAAACCCTAAAACACTAAATCATACTCCTTAAACCAAAACCCTAAGCTAAACCCTAAACTAACACTAAATCCTAATAATGGGCATAACCTTGATGGCAGGAACATCACCAGCAAGCTCAATCTAGATCCGCGGGGTGGGAAGCGATGATTATCATAATGGTGGTGGGGGATTTGGAGGTGTTGATGGATATGGAGGTGGTGGTCGAAGCAGTGGTGGTCATGGAGGCTAGAGGAGCGACGGAGGTTACAACCATGGTGATCATGGAGGGAGTGATCGGAGAGATGATGGTGGATCCCGTTACTCGAGAGGCAGTGGTGGTTCTGATGGGAACTAAAGAAATTAAAGAACTGACCGACCCTAAGAACTGCCTTTATAGATGTGACGATTCAACTTATGTAGGGTTTTTTATTTACTCTATGGGAGTTCATTTTTTATCTATATCATCACTTGGGTCTTAGAAAGCTTGGGGTACTACTTCATTGATGAAATCAAAAATAAGAAATGTTGAATATGAATTTGTTCTCTATTAAAAAAAGCCTAAACCTTGAATTAACCCTAAAGTTTAAACCCTAAACCCTCAAAGCCCTAAAAATTAAAGCCTAAAGCCTAAACCCTAAGCTAACCGTAAGCCCTAAGCTAACCATAAACCCTAAACACTAAATGCTAAACCCCAAACCCTCAAAACCCTAAATCCTAAAGCTTAAACCCTAAACCCTAAACCCTAAACCATAACCCTAAACCCTAAACCTTAAAACCCTAAACCTTAAAACCCTAAAACTTACACCCTAAACCGTAAACCCTAAACACTAAACTCTAAACCCTAAAAACCTTAAAATTGAAACATAAACTAAATAAAACCTAATAATAAAATAAATAAATAATCTAAACCAAAATAAAATAAAATAAAATTAAAACTTGAACAAAAACCTAAGGTGCATCCGTCATGAGTGGTGTATCCTAAGGTGCAAGAACCAACTAACCTAAGGTGCATCCGTCAGTATGAGTGGTGTATCCATCATTATAGTGAGAACTAACCAACCTAAGGTGTCCATCAGTGTGCAACGATCAATCTGAAAAGAAAGTGTGTAGGCTTACAACTTTCCAAGAGAAACTAATCATTGGGATAGTCTATCATCGGTGGAATAGATGCTATCTAACCTAAAGAAACTACTAAGCAAAGCCCCAAAGAAGGACTAGACACAAACTTGAAGCAGTCAAGAGGGAAGGAGCTGCTAGGGGACTTATCCTAAACCTCAAATATACTCGACCTAGTCAGTGTACAAAGGTTAATCCAAGATGAAAGTGTAGCCGACTCACATCCTCTTAAATGAAGCCAACATGAGGTAGCTTATCGGCCATGCAGTAAGGCCCACCAAACTAACAAGGTTCCTGTTAGTGTGCAGTGGCCAAGTAAGGAAGGAAAGTGTAGCATACTTACATTCCAAAAAGCAAGAAGACGATTAGGGTGACACACTAGCAGAGTAGCACATCATCCTTATCATTTTAACTGTATACAACTCGAGGTTTTGGCATGCCCATAGGCATCTCTCCTCCAAACCTTTGAGCTCTTTTAACTGTAACTTGGTGTTTTGCACGATTGTGATCTTTCTACCCACAACTATCCTTAGTGATGGGAGTTGGACTTCTAATGGATGAATGGCTTCAGACCCATACACTAAGGAGAAAAGAGTAGACTGAGTTGGAGTTCTATATGTGGTGTGGTAGGCCCACATGGCTTCAACTAACTACTTATGCCACTGTCGCTTGTTATTGCCAAGTGTCTTCTTAGGTATTTGGATTAGAGTTTTGTTAAAAGCTTCTACTAAGCCATTTTCCCTCGGGTAGTTGATGGTAGAATATCTCTAATCTATGTTGTGTCTTTGGGCAAAGTTGTTGACCTCGGTGTTCTTGAATGCAATACCATTTTTAGATATAATTCATTGAGGCACTCTAAACCTATATACGATATGATTCTTAAAACATTGGAGCACATGCTGAGTTGTGACCTCTCTGAGTAGAATCGCCTTCACCCAAAGTAGTTAAGATGAACTGATGACTCTTAGAAGAAGGAGGATCAATCGGTCCCACTTTGTCAGTACCCCAACACTCGAAAGGCCATAAGGCCAATGTAAGATGTAGAATGTTGGGTGGTTAGTGTAGGACCACACCATGTATTTCATATTAGTGGCATCAACTAGCCATATCCATGTAATCTTTAATCATCGACGGCCAGTAGTATCCTAATCTCTTGATCTTGGCTTTCATCTTTGGCATGGATTGGTTGGCTCCATATAATCCTGAGTATACCTCAGTCACAATCTTACGGCCTTCGTGCTTGTCTATACAACGTAACCACATATGATCAAAAGACCGCCGGTACAAGACACCATCCACGAGAGTGTAGGAAAGTTCTCTCTACTTCATCTGATGAGCTTGGGACTTCTCTTGAGGCAGTTTACCTTTATTTAGGTAGTCCATGAATGGTTGTCTCTAATCTAACTCCTTGTCTTTCTTGGAAATGGCAACCTCCCCTTCAAGAGAGTACTTTTTGATGAGTTCAATATCAATAAGGGATAAGAATTGTCTATTTTAGACCTTTATTGATATGGCCTCATCATCCGGACATGTCAACTCCTTGGCAAGCTTGGCTAAAGCATATGCTATGGAATTATCTCCTTGAGGAATCTTATAAATGATAACATCTGGGATTTGGGCTAACAACTCCATGGTGTACTTGTGGTAGCGATGGAGTTTGGGCTTTATAACCTCATAGGACCCAGCATTTTGGTTGATAACTAGCAAAGAATCCTTGAAGATGTAAATGTTCTGGATGCTTAGAGTAATAGGTAACTCTAAACCAGCAATTAGAGCCTCATATTTGGCTTCATTATTGGTCCAAGGTTTGGGCAAATGATATAAGAATCTCATCACATCGAAGTCTAGAGTTAAGAGAGCTACTCCTTCCTTGGCTTTTCCTGGAATAGTAGATTATGATTCTTTCCCTCTTTGAGAGGAAGACACACCATCATGGTACATCTTCCAGTGGTGAATGTTAGTATCTCCTAAGTTCATGATTTGTTCATCGGGGAGATCATCACTAAGCGAAGAGTCAACAAGAAGTGGGTGTGATGGTAAGAAATTTGCTAGTGCTTATCTTTTCACCGCACAAAGGGGTATGAAGGTAATGTCAAACTACAAGAGGATCATGGACCGTCATACCAACCGTCCGGATAGCATTGACTGTGTCATGAGATACTATAGTGGATTGATCCTAGAGATTAAGTTCACCTCATAAGGAATGATATAGTGTTGTAGCTTCTGTGATGCAAAGATTAAAGCTAGGCAATGATTCTCAATGGGTGGATACTTAGCCTCAGTAGGGATTAGATGATGGCTAAGGTAATAGAGTGCATTTTTCTTCCCTTCGTCACTAGCTTGGGCCAACAAAGCACCAACGGAGTCATCTAATGCAGTACTGTAAAGTATGAGTAGATTTCCTGGGATAGGGGTTGCTAGAACTGGTGGCATCATCAGGTAATTCTTGATGTCTTCTTAGGCATGCTCACACTTATCATTCCACTTAAACTTGTCATCCTTTTTGACAAGTACTGAGAACGGCTGACATCTTCTCGATAGGTTGGATATAAAGCATCATAGATACTACAACTGCCCTTGGAATGATCTGAGTTGAGTTAAACTTTTAGGGTGAGGAATTTCTAATATCTCCTTGATCTTCTCCAAATTGATTTCGATTCCCTGGTGTTGAACAAGAAACCCATAGAATTTCCTTGAAGCTACTCCAAATGCACACATCAAGGGGTTCATTTTAAGGTTAATTTATCTTAATTGTTAGAAAACTACTCTCAAGTTAAAGACATGGTCTTCCTTTTCCCAACTTTTAACCATGAGATCATCGACATGGCACTTGACTTGATGATCAATGAGTTCATCAAAGATTCGAGTCATAGCCCCCTAGTATATAGCACCGGCATGTCTAAGGCTGAAAGGCATGACTTTATAGAAATAAATTCTGATCGGGTGTTCTAAAAGTAGTGTTTCTTTCATCTTCAAGGGCCATCTTTATTTGGTTATATCCAGATGATGCATTCATTAAAGAGAAGACTACATGAGATGAGGCAATGTCCACCATCAGCTCCAGGATTGGTAGTGGAAATTCATATTTTGGACATGCCTTATTTAAATTCCTAAAATCAACGCATATGTGAATTTGGCCATTCTTTTTCTTAACTGCATATAGAAGTTTGCTTGATAGGGTTAGTAGCAGGCTCTACTACTAGTTTATGGACCACTACGTAAGGAGCCAATCTAAGCATCTCTTCATAACTGCATGCAAAGCATTCCTTAAACTCATTCAATAGCTTAACTAAGTCATTGGTTTCAATTTCTTTCAATAAAGAACTGATGTATGTCATGCTTGGATCTTCTTCAGTTCCTAAGTTGATTTTTTTGAGCTCATTGATGGTTGACTTGATCTCTTCTTCAAACTTTGGTGGTGCATCTTTGACATTAAAATCATCTGGATCATCTGAAGTTTTTAAGCACAGCTCCTCACATGAGTTAATGTGATCTGAAAGTACCTATCAGATTCTAAATGATTGGTGATGTCTAAGTAGTAATTGTCATCATCAACTATACCCACTGTAATGATTCCTAGTCCCGATCTTGATTGAGAGCTTTTGCATTTGTTCTTCTAATTTCTTTCAAAGTAGTCTGACCAGCACTTTGACCAAGTATGTGGGATTCACCCTTTCTTTGCTAAATTATGAACATAAGGCAAGTACCAATCAAAAGGTAATTCTATTAAATCTTTATATGAATCATCCTCAAGTTCTACATCAACTTCTTGACTTGAGGATGATGCTCCCAGAAAGAACCTCTGAGACTTCACACCTGTGGATTACTTAGGGGCTTCCTTAGCTGCCAAACCCTCAGCTTTTTGAGAGGAAAGTGGGGTTAGAGCTATGGTTCCCAACTGATGCCAAATTATTTCATATATAGATTTAGATACACTTATGTTTTGATTTGGAGCCCATTCTTCATTATTATCTAGCTTAAGTGTCACCTCCAAGAGAATCTACTATTGAGAAGAGCTGGCTGGTGTGGTAATATAAGACTCATCCTATGAACTAGATTCTAAGTCTATATGGATAGTAGGACATATCTTCTAGCAATACCCCAAACCGGACTCCAACTGCCTCTTCATCTACCTGATGGAGGTTAGGTCATCGTACCCCTATGTTCAAATGGAGTAATGAACTGTGGGTGGAATGTAATGTCAGGCTCCACTTCCTCCTCCAAATCTATTTTCTCTCCCATTTATTTTCTTTTACATTTTCTCATTTCTTTTCTTTTTCTCTTTCCTTTTCTTTTCCTTTATCTTTTTCTTTTATTTTTAAAATTTGTCAAAGTTTCTGAGAATAGACTTATTTATTTTGAAGGAGGTAGTAAGCCGCATCCTCATATATGCTGACCTCATGAACTATAAATGGCTTGAGATCTCCTTTGCTATCGTAGACGATCCCACCTCTACCTAACATCATACACCATGATGGAGGATGGAATTATGTTGTTCTTATGTATCCATGGTCTCAAAGCATTGAAAGATGTATCAATGTCTATAATGTGAAACTTGGCTTCGGTCTTCTAATCATTTATCTCCAAGGGCAACACTATGAAGCCTAAGGCCTGTTGACCTCACCTTTTGAGTGCGAATTCAATCTTCAAATCTTAAACATAGGAGACTTGTAGAGACTAAGACTTCCTTAGTCATAAGATACTTCTAACAATTAGGTAAACACTTAACCTAAGCCTAAAGACTTAGAGGGTTAACCATATGATTAGGTAATGCCTTAAAGAATAGAATAATCCACTTAACCTTCAACCCAAATCCAATTCATGTTCACCTTCTCAAACCAAACCTCAAGTTCAATTCAAACATCAAATTCAAATTCAAATCCAAATCTAAATCCAAATTCCAAAACCAAATGATTGAATCCTATGATCAAATCCAAACTTCAAACCCTTCCTAAGCCATATGATCTATCCCATGGACTTAGCCAAATCCTAATCCAAATCAATCTAAAATCAATTGATTTTCTCATTATCAATTTATATCTTCAATCATATTCCTAAATATAAATCAAATCTACATTCAAATAATCAAAACTAAATTAAACTAAATAAAATTAAATCAAAACTCTTCCTAAGCCATATGACATATCCCATGGACTTAGCCAAATATTAATCCAAATCAAGTCAAGCTCAATTGATTTTCTAACAAATAAATCATATTTTCAATCATCTTCACAAATTTAAATGAAATATACATTTAAATCATCAAAACTAAATCAAACCAAATCAAAATCCAAACATAAGCCACTTGACTAACCACAAACTTAGCCCTTCATTCGAAAACCCAAATTAAATTGATATTCTCATGAATCAATCATACCATCAATAATATTCACAAATAAAAATGAAATCAACAATCATCATGCTAAGCCAAAATCAACCAAACTTAACCCTTTTGACTTGAAATGTTCAAATGAACCAAAACCCATTTTGAACCCAAGCCAATTGCAATTGAATTTATATATCAAACCCAAATCCATAAATAAACTCAACTACATCAAACTCAACCCAAAATCAAGCCAACTAAACCTAATTAGTCCACTTGACCCAAAGTGCCCAATTTAACTTATTTGAGCCAAGTTTTAATCCTACCCAAATTGGATTGAACCAAGCCCATCAAAACCTTCCATCATGATTATTGATCACCCTAGGTTGATCAATTATCATAAATATGGTCAAACCAACTCAACTTGGTCATTTGACCAAGTCAACCCCTTAACCCATATGAACCTAAACTAGCCAAATAACAACCAAAGTTAAATCCTTTGAAACCAATGATTCATACCAAATCAAAATCAATATTTGAATATGACTTGACCTTCAATTGAGTCAAACCAAACCCAATTATCCCTGTTGACCCCAAGTTGGCCAAAATGGACCTAAAAGTCTAAATTGGGTCGAATCAAAATATAAACCAAATTGATTACAATCAATGGCTCAAGTTCATTCTAAATTGATTGTTGAACTTGACCAAAGCCATGATTGGACCCAATTGAACCTAATTGATATACTTAGCATAATTTGACCTAAAGGTTCTATTTGGCCTAAATCATAACCAAATCCAAATTAATTGAAACCAAAGCCTACAATTATCTTTAATTGGTCAACTAGTCAACTAAACCCAAACCAACACCCAACTTAAGCCAATTTGGCCAATTTGGTCAAATTGGTCAACATAACCCATTTGACCCAAATGAATTCAAATGAGCCAAATTCAAATCTAATCCAAACTAAACCAAACCAATTGAACTTGACCCAACCCTTAGTTTGACTTAATTTGGCCAATTAGTCAACTTGACCCAACCTAACCTAGTTTGACCTAAATGAGTTAAATTGAGCCAAACCTAACCAAATCAACTCCAATTGACTTAAAATTTGGGCTAACCACCTTTTGGCTCATTTCAAATTTGCCTAAATTAAATTCAATCTCAAATGATCATTCTACCCATGGGTCAAGGGCATCACATGGACAAATCAACCAAGTAAGTGGTCATTTCCATTCCTTGGCTACTTGGTACTCTCCCAATGGTCCACCTAGGTACTTAGCACATTGCCCAACCTGACCTAAAGGGTGGTTAGGTCGGTCATGACCCATGGGAGGTGAAATCACCTCACTCTCCCCATTGGAGCATTAAAAACTCATAAGACACCCATGATTCCTCCTTAGCAGCTACCTCCACACCTTTAACCAACCAAGCCGAGCCAACTCACCTCCTCCTTACCACCCACGACACCCTGAGATGGCTAGAATCCAAACTAGATCCAACCATCTAATCAAAATGAAAGGGGGCATACACCCCCTCATCTGCACTCAAACACACACAAAAATCATTCTTTAAAGCCCTAGCTACCCAAGACAATCTGCTAGAGACATTCTCTAAGCTCTTAAGCTCATTCGTCGATCAAAAAATGTCATTCTCATCCATTTTGAAATAGGACACTCCTAATTTCTGACCTAACTTCCCCATTTATCCATCAGACTCAAATTAACTTTGCACACACCTTCCCTATGCCTCATCGAGCAAGAATAAATCATCTCCCAAGCTTCCCGAGCACCAAAGGTGGGACTTCAATCAAAGCCAAGCTCTAAATCATCAGTTTATGGCCTTCCAAGAAAATGTCAATGAATTGATCCAATTGCTACTCAATCGGCCTTTGTCTCCACTAGATGAAGCTTCCTCAATCATTCAAGATGTCATTCTTGAGCACCGGTGAGGTATGCTTCCAAAACTAATCCTTAAGAAAAATTGGGTTTGAGATTTTTGAAGAAAACTTGCATGTCATGTGATATTTATTATTGGATCCCCTCCAAATAATGTCGTGATGGTGTGGGATCCTTTTAGACTTGATCCAAGCTTGGGTAAGCTTAGATCACGTGAACAATGGAAGAAGGACTCCATTCTCCCTCACTCACATCACGTTAGATCACACACTGTCCGTTCCACATGATCAAAATGGACAGTCAAGATTAGACCTGCTAGATCAATCTAATTTAATCCTATTAAGCTGTGGGCTTAATTGTAGATCTTTAGGTGTTTAATAACCTAAAAGAGTTTAATAAAACTATGGTTAGTCCACATGTGTGGGAAAACTATAAGAGTAATTAATTAAGTATCTTAATCTAATTAACATTTAATCATGAGCCAATTGTATTAGGCCACTTTTATTTCCTAAGATAATTGTAAGTTTATTTTCTATGAATATCATGTTGGCTCATAATTATTTAGTTAATTACTTCAAGCTGACATAGGTATGGATAAATAATTCATCTAATTAAGGGTTAAACTTAATTAACCCATAAAATTAACTTAATTACATTTCCTTAAATTAAATCAAATCACTAATGTGAGAATGGGTTTAAAAAAACAAGTGATGATTTCTCTTCACCTCTTTAAATCAAATCAAATCCAAAACTTAATTAATAAAAAAAGCTTTGGTTTACTTTAAATAATCTTATTTGATTTTATTGTCTTTAAGAACTAGTTTGGTTGAATGATTCACATGCTTATATTTGATTGTCCTCTTTCCAATCATGTTAAATTATGTATGTCATTTGAATTCATGCTTCCATCTTTTCAAAATCAAGTAAAATAAAATGGATTTCCTTTATGTAAGCTTGCATGTGTTGATATAATTTAATATATGTGTGGATATAATCACTATTAAATCAAAACATATTTTTCAAAAGCTGATAAATGAATAATATTATGTGTTATGATGCTAGTTATAAATACATAAGAAACGCATGTGCTTATAGCATAAGTGTATGAATGTTGAGTTCTCTTTTCTCTATTAATGTGTTGATTTATATTAGATTGAATGGTAATGGGTATATAGTCTAGACATCCCAAAAACATGAGGCTTTACCTAGCCCCAAGGAGGACATTTGATTACCTCACTTACCTGGTTTAATAACGACACATACCCATTTGATTTCATTCTTATGTTTTTCAACATTAGAATTTTGATAGAGCTTTAATTCATATATATAAATGATTCAATCAAAAAAAAAAAAATACAATCTTTGCATGGTTTTCTATCCCTCAATTATGTATACATCCATGTGTGTCCAAGATAAGCAAGTATATAGTCTATACACCCCAAGAATACAACGCTTCAATTAGCCCCAAGGAGGTCATTTACTTACCTCACTTCCTTGGTTTAATAATGACATGTACTTGCCTATATCTTTGTACATGAATATGCATATGTGATTAAAGAATGAAAATCCCATTTTACATTAAAATTACATGCATTCAAAATTGACGAAGTGGTTGAATATAGCCATATGATTTGGAACTTACTTCCTATGTTCATGTATACGAATTTACATAAGTTTGAATGTACATGGGTATATACTATGGGCATCTCAAGAATACGAGGCTTTAGCTAGCTCCAAAGAGGTCATTTGATTATCTCACTTCCCTGGTTTAACAACAGAACATGCCTATTTAATGTCATTCTTATCTCCTTTCTGTATAGGAATTTGGATATAGTTTTAAATTAATATGTTTAAATAATTCAATTTAATAAAATATAAATTTTAAACATACACATACATTCATCATTTAAGTGTTACAAAATATGTTGCATGTATAGATACACTTAGGATTAAATCATATGCTTGTTTCAAAGGAAGTAATTCAATTAACTTAATCTTAAGATGCCTTTAATTTTGAATAGGATTATTTAAAGTGAACCTAAACTTAGGATTAATTAAATCATTTAATAAACCATTCACTAAAGAGAACTAAATAAAATTAAGATACTTTATAAAGTGACTTAAGGTAGGGATGAAAGAGGGCAATCCTCTTTTCTTCTCTTTATAACACTTAGTTGCTAAGTGTAATGAAATGAAACAAAAGAAAACACAAATTAAAATTCTCAAATTAATTAAACTACTTCAAGTGAAATCAACCTTCCATGTTAAATTAAATCCTTCTACACTTAGAAAATACAACACTAATGCCTAACAAGACTTACCACACAAGTCTTAATACACACATTATAATTAAGAAACCACTTCTAGCTCTAAGTTAGGATGGTGTATGATGTGATGTATATTTTTTTATGATGTATTACTGTAGATTGGATGTTAGGGTGTATGCTTCATAGACTGGATGATAGGCCAATATTAGCCTAATCATATTTTTTGCAGGGGATTATGCTTAAGGGATGCTTAAAAATAAATGTGAATGCTCTTTTTGTAGGTTGCTTAAATCCTTAAGCATAATCCAAGTTAGGACATGTGGGCATTGTTTCCCATGTGTAAGGTGCTAAGTCCAAATTATAAATACTACTTAGAATTATATGTATATTTTGCTAACCTCTATTTTGCAGGTGTAGTTAAATTTACTTTTCCAACATAAATGTAATTTTTGCAATAAGAATTAGGATTAGTGCTATGGGGGATTAGGATGAGTAGTGGCCACAAGGCTTTGTCCTAGGGTGCCCTGTGATTCCTTTGAAGCAAGCACCATCCAAATAAAAGAAAGAACCAAATAAAAAATGGAGATATGAAGAAAGAAGAGCCACATAGAATTTAATACAATTATAATAATTAATTCATATTAGAGGTTATACTAGTGTATAGCTCGGCTACCCATCCTTTAACTCTTCGGGTTGTACGGTGATACCCAACCGCACCAGCCTTTTATTCTTTTATGATAGCTTATATAATTGTTTGATGTTATGTTTACATTGTGCATCAAGACGACATGCTTTTCATAGTTTCTTAAATGATTAATGATTTAGTATGTGGCTTGGACATGATTAGGCTCTTTGGATAAAAATAACTTTTCTACCCAACTAATCACTCATAACTAAATTTCAAACAACTCATAAGCTCATCATAAAGCCTAAGACATAAATAAGATAATTAAAATATTTAGCAACCCCTTAGCTATATGATTGTATGTTTCACCTCACTCATGCATATTCTTTCTCTCTTGAATATAAATGATCTCCTTACTTGCATGATAAAGGAATGTTTGACTTGTTAGGGCATCCCATGTGGTGGAGAACACCTTTTTCTAGCTAATTTGACCCATAACCTATTTCATCATGCATTTAGGCATAATAAATCCATAAGCCTCTATCAAAATAATGTGTCTAAAATAAAATAAAATTTAAAAATATTTTACATCTAAAGATTAAGTCATATGCTCATACCACTTATGCTCTAGTCAATTTGGGAGTGTGTTTAGGACTTTAGTATCTTTATAACTAAATAACTACCCTAGCTATCTTCCAATTCATAAGACCAAATTTAGAGCTTAGGGATTAGTATTTTAGGGTTTATAGCTTAGGGTTAGGGTTAGGGTTTAGGGTTTAGGGTTTAGGGTTTAAGGTTTAGGGTTTAGGGTTTAGGATTTAGGGTTGTAGGTTTAGGGTTTAGGGTTTTTTTTTTAATTTAAGTAAACTTGTAGGTTTATCTTTATTTAGTTTATTTTTTATTTATTTTAATTTAATTTATTTTTTATTTTTATTTAGAATTTTTTAATTTTAGGCTAAGGTTTTGGATTTTATTTTATTTTTTTAGGTTTAGATTTCAGGTTTTTTTAGGTTTATTTTTAGATTTATTTTTAGGTTTTATTTTTTAGTTTAGGTTTAGGTTTATTTTTAGTTTATTTTATTTTATTTAGTATAGGGTTTATGTTTAGTTTATTTCAGGTTTAAGTTTATTTATTTTAATTTAGGTTTAGGTTTATTTTATTTTTGTTAATTTTGAGTTTTGGTTTTTTTATTTTTTATAGGTTTTATTTTTATTTAGTTTTTTATTTTGATTCATTTAAGTTTATTTTATTTTTATTTTATGTTTAGGTTATATTTTATTTAGATTTTTCATTTTGGTTTATTTTATTTTAGTTTAGGTTTTATTATTTTATCTTCTTTTTTTATCTTTTATTTTTATTTTACTCAGTGTTTGTGCATAGGCTAGGTTTCAGGTTTTAATCTTATATTTTATCTTTATCTTTTATCTTTTATCTTTATTTCCAGGTTTTTAATTTATTTTATTTTAGGTCTTATTTGATTTAGCTCAGCTTTAGGCCTTGTGGCATGTTTAGTGAGGGTTTAGGGTTTGGGGCCTGGCCTGGGCCAGGTCTTAGGGTCTGTGGCCTGGTAGGGCCTAACCCAAGCCTTGGGCTCAGGGTCAGGTTGTGGCCTAAGACTGTGGCCCAGGGCAGTAGCTCAGTGTCAAGGTCAAGAGCCTGTGGCTCAGGTCAGTGTTGGTTTTAGGGATGCTCAGTGGTCTGGGCCTTGGGCCTAGGGTTTGGGCTAGGGTCTGGGGTCAGGGCAGGCCCAGGGTTCAGGGCCTAGGGCCTAGACCTAGGGTCAGAACTGTCCGTGGCTTTAATATTACAAACCAAGAGGCTTAGGTTTTATTTATTTTGGATTTATTTTAGTTTATTTATCTTTATTTTATTTAGGTTTATTTTGTTTTATTTAGTTTAATATTTATTTTAGGTTATTTATTTTATTTAGCTTTATCTTTAGTTTATTTTTTTTAGTTTATGCAAATTTTTTTCTTAGTTTTATTTTTATTTTATTTTTTGTAAGATTAGATTTTATTTTTTATTTTTAGGTTTTGGTTTAGGTTTTTATTTTATTTTTTTAGGTTGAGATTTTAGGTTTTTATTTGAGGTTTATTTTAGGTTTTATTTTTTAGATTAGGTTTAGGTTTATTTTAAGTTTATTTTTCTTTATCTAGTTTATGTTTAGGTTTAGTATATTTTAGGTTTAGGTTTAGATTTTATTTATTTTAGTTTAGTTTATTTTAGTGTAGGTTTAGGTTTATTTTTTTTTATTTTAGGTTTAGGGTTTTTTCAGCTTACGGTTGAGGGTCTTTGATTTTTTTTAAACATAGAACAAATTCAGATTCAATATTTCTTCTTTTTGATTTCATCAACTCAGTAATACACCACATTTTCTAAGACACAAGTGATGTCATAGATAAAAAATGAGCACGCATAGAGCAAATTAAAAACCTTAGATAACTAGAACAAGATTCACTGTAGAAGACAGCTCCACAAGCAAATGATCAATCACCATTCTTCGCTTTCGGTCCATCGAACCACCCGACCTCTCGAGTAGCGGCATCCACCATCATAACCCTGATCTCTCCCTCCGCTACCACTAAGGCTTTAACCTCTATCGCTCCTCCTGCCTCCATAACCACCACTGCTTCGACCACCACCTCCATATCCACCAGCACCTACAGATCCCCCACCACCACTGTGATAACCGCCACATCCGCCTTCACCTCCACTGTTAGATCTAAACTGAGTCAGGTTGACGGTGATGTTCATGCCATCAAGCTTCTGCCCATTCTCAAGGTTTATGATTAGGTCTAGGTTTATTAGGTTTTAGAGATTAGGTTTATTTTTTCATTTATTTAGTTACATTAGGTTTAAATTTAAGGTTTGGGGTTTAGGGTTTAGGGTTTAGGGTTTAGGGTTAGGGTTTAGAGTTTAGGATTTAGGGTTTTAGCATTTATACTTTTAGGGTTTAGGGTTTATGTTAGGGTTTAGGATTTAGAGTTTAGGGTTTTGTGGTTTTGTGGGTTTAGGTTTGGATTTGTGCTCAGGCTTGAGGGTCGAGGTTTAGGATTTAGGTTTAAAATATAGGATTTAGGTTTGAAGGTCTTTTTAAAATTAACCAAACCCAGGTTTAAGTTTATTTAAGATATTTAGTTTCATTTTTTTTATTTTGTTTAGTTTATTTATTTTATAGGTTTTTATTTCATTTTATTTTTATTTTAGGTTTATTTTTTTATCTGAGCTCATTTTATTTTATCTTTTAGGTTTAGTGTTATTTTATATTTAGGTTTGTTTAGGTTTTATTGTATTTCTTTAGTCTTAGATTTCATTTTAGTCTATTTTGTGGTTTTTTTTGGGTCAGTTTATTTTTAGTTATTGTATTTTATTTCTAGTTTAGGTTAAGGCTAATTTTATCTTGGTTTAGGTTTAGGTTTTATTTATTTTAGTGTTTCTCGATTATTTTATCTTTGTTTATTAAATTTTATTTTAGTTTAATTTTTTTTCCTAGGTTTATTTTATTTTTATTTATCTTTGGTTTATCTCATGGTTTTATTTAGATTTTATTTTATTTTATCTAGTTTTATCTTAAGTCATTTTATTTAAGTTTTATCTGGGATCATTTAAATCTTTATCTTATCATTCTTTTTTAAACTTAACCTTAGCCTTTATCTTATAATTAATCCATCTTATCTTACCTATCATTCTTATCTTTATCTTTAGGCCTTTAGCTCAGGCTCAGACTCTGCAGCACAGTGGCCCGCCTCAGGGCCTGTGCCCAGCCTTGGCTCAGGCCCAGCCAGTGGCCTGTGGTCTGGTCTAGAGCTCAGCCTGGCCCAGTAGATCCAGCCCGCCATGGCCCAGGGCAGGGCCTGTTAGCTCAGCCTGCTCAGCCTCAGCCTCAGTGCCTTGTGGCTCAGTGGCCTTGTGGTCAGCCTGAGCCCAGGGCCTAGAAAGCCCAGGGCCTAAGATTCAGCCTGGTCTTTGTGGTCCAGATCTGGGCCTGTGCCCAGATCTAGGGCCCACTGCCTAGGGTCAGTTTTACCAACTCCAAGCCTTTTTATTCATTTTATCTAATCCATTTCTTTTATCTATCTTGTGTCCAACCTTTATCTCAACAGCTTTATTTCATTTTAGCCTAGCTTTAATCTAGGCTCATTTATCTTTAGCCAGCATCTTTAACTAGCTCATTCTTTATTCATTAGGCTCATGCTTATCTTTAGCCTAGCCTTTTAGAGGTCTTTATCTTATTCCTTTTTCAGCCTAGGCTCTTTATCTATCTTTAAGCCTAGGCTTTAACTGAGGCTCCTTGGTATTACTAGGGCCTAGGCTCAGTCAGGGCCCATGGTCACCAGGTCAGTCTGGGCCTGGGTTGGCTCAGCCTCAGCCTTCTGGGTCTGGTGCCCAGGATCATTTAGAGATGGCCTGCCAGCTCAGGCCCAGTGTTAGGTCAGTGTGGCCTATTCATGGCTCAGTATTCTGGCTCAGTGTTCAAGTCCTCAGCCTCACCAGGCTTGTTCAGTTTTGTGGTTTAGGGCTGAGTTTTTTGCTCCTGTGGGTTTTGGGTTTAGTGGTTTTTGCCTAGGTTGTGGTTAGTTTAGGTTTGTGTGGGTTTACGCTTAGGTTTAATTTTATTTAGTTTGGGTTTAGGTCTGTTTAAAGTTTTTTTTTAAAAAATATAATTTGGTAGTTTAGGTTTATTTAGTATATTTTATTTTTATTTTTATTTAGGTTTATTTTTATTTTATTTAGTTTTGTTCATTTAGTTTATTTCTCCCTCTGCCACCACCTCAGAATTCTACCTCCTCCGCCTCCATAACCACCATCGCCCACCACCACCTCCATATTAACCATCCAAATCTAGATTGAGCCTAGTTAACGGTGATATTCCTACCATCAAGGTTTCTCAATCGCATCTTTAGGGTTTGCTAGTTCGCTTATTAGTCTTAGGGTTTAGCTCTTAATTTTAATTTTTATACTTTTGGGTTTAGCTGGTTTTGGCTTATAAGGTTTGTGGTTTAATAGGCCCATTGTCCAAACTCCACAGGTCAGGCCCAACCAGGCCACCCATCTGATCTAGGGCCTAGGGTCATATTTAAAAAAAACCTACAAACCCAGCTCAGTATCTTTAGTCTTTAGCTCTTATCTTTATCTTTTATCTCAGCTCAGCTCAT